>JAPQRP010000028.1:27742442-27762863 GCA_037367295.1 Apogon hyalosoma
CTGCTGTTCCAATGACAGGTCGACTTGGCCTTATGTTTTGGGTCATTGTCATGTTGGAACATCCAAGACCGTCCCATAAGCATTCAGTCAGGGTATGTAAACTTATGAGCACAACTGTATATAGCTATAACAAGAAAACACAGGGTGGTTCATTTAATGGTGATGCAGTTGCAGAAAATTGCAAGAAAAAAGGGGCAAATATTGCAAATAAATCAACAAAAAGGTTGTTTTTTTTTTATGTGTTTTTAGGATGAAGTGCTATTGATCTATGTCTGGCAAAGCCTTAAAATTCACCTTGTCACCATATAACAGCTGTTCAACGAAAATGTGCTAATTTATCATTGTTGACATTTTTCACACATGATACTAACAGAAGTTTTATTAAAGGGGCAGAATGGACCAAAAACTGCCTATCCAGAGCTAATTGGTGGACTCCTTGTTGGGTCTAAGAGACCTTTGTGTGGGTCTGGACCTGATACATCATATTTGCTTGGGCCCTAGCACTATTTAGCCTTGTTAGTAGAACTATGTCCAAGTCCCTTATAATGTACACGTTTTTTTTGCTAATTTTTTGTGAATTTCTTTCTGTATTGTTCAAACATTAGCCCTTGAAAAGTGTCTTAATTTTCTCCAAGCAAAAACAACAGGGCCTTCACCCACACTATATGTAGCCCGTTGTAAACACTACAGGTTATTAGGGCCTGAGCACCAGATAATAATCACTTATTTTTTTCTCCACATGTATGTTGTACCCAGGTATAACACAGGGTGTATATAAAGTCTCTTTACAATTTAACAAATTTATTACAAAAGCAAATGAATAAACAAATCTGTGGAAATTATTACAAAATGAAAAGTAGATATTTAAGGGTTTTTTTGGTTTCATTTAATCCACCTCTATATGGACACCATTAGTTACATGAAGCACATCCAGATGGTACTGGATTTGTTTCCATGTTGTCTGTATCATAGACTCATCCATGGTGTCAGTGGCATCAGTGATCTTTTACTTCAGGTCATTGATGTCTCGTATCTTTGTTCGATACACAATATCTTTAACATAAACCCACAGAAATAAATCCAGGGCAGTGATATCTGGTGAAGGAGGTGTCCAGGGAATTGAACCATCCCTTCCAATCCACCGGTCTGGAAATGTTTGATTTAGAACCCACCAGCATACAGTCCCCAATGTGATGGTCCACCATCTACCTGGAACATGATGGTTAGTTGAAGGTCATCCAGTCATGGTGCCACATATTCAGTCAAAGGTCAACATTTGCAGTAGTCGGTCTGCTGTTGAAGAAAAATGGACCAATGATTCGACTGCACTTGATCCCACAATGTGATTAAAAACTCTGATAACCACTGAGTACATAGAACAAATCTGATTAACAGAGCTCATCAGTTGCTTTTGAAATAAATTTCTTAAATTGTAAAGAGACTTTGTGGACGTCCTGTATATTAAAACGTAAACCTGCACAGTGGGATGTAAATGTTGAATTTGCTGTTGTTGCAGACGTTCCAGTTTAGTCATCACCACCAAAATCTTCTGGGGAGGAAAGTATGTACATGTATTGTCTGTTTTGTATTCTTGGTTTTCACGCTTCTGCAGTATATGGAAAACATGGAATAGTCATTAATATTAATCTAATACTGTGTTTCCATACAAATGAAACATAGTGTACTGAAAGGTACAAAATAAAACTTTTCTCAACAATTCTCAGTTCTATTTCAGACAGGATATGTTGTTCGTCACAGTCTACTTTTACTTTGTCTGAACCCAGTTCTGGCTGCTTAGTGCCGCTGTGCGTGGAGAATGTTCAGTTCAGGGTATTTTGGCTCCTCCCACATACCAAACACAGACGTTCATTAAACAGCCAGTCTATATTGCCTACAGATGCAAATGCAAGAGGGAATGGTTATTTAGGTCAAACCTGTGTTGAACTGGCAACATGATGAAAAAGATGATGATTATTATTATTATTTAATGAATGAATAATTACTATTTTATTTTTATTATTACTATTTTATTCTTTATTTCAACTAGTATTTTTTAATGTGAAATTGCCTCTTTTTTTTTACTTTTCTTATGCTGTTGTTACTACTATTTTCTTTCTTTTTTGTCTTGTAATATTTCATATATGTATATATTCGGTGTTGTGCTGCTAACGGAACATTGATTTTCTGAGGGCTCTAGGGTTAATAAAGTTCTATCTAATCTAATCTAATTTAATTTGACTTGGCAAAAATGTGAAAATGAATGAATGCGGGGAAAAAAGCAAAAAATGATAAAATGGTAAATTAAAATGCTACTTTTGAATTTAGATTCTTGATATTTTAGTTCAGTTTTTAAAGTAAATAGATATTGTGATGAAGTCAGTCAAACTGTGAAGGCATGTGGCAAGTGAAGTTTTACCTTTGAACAGACTCACATTTCCAGTCTAGGTTATTAAATCCAGTGAAAAAACTGCTGCATGAAGCAGAACAGTGTAGCTAAAATGCTGAAATGCAAGCTATTCTTTTTTTCAGGGCAGAAATGGAGAGAGGTTTATCAAGAAAACATATAATCGAAGGTAAGAGCTTTAAATATTATGAATAACTGAGGTATGCATTATGATGGTAACAGTACATTTATTTGATTAAATAAGTCTTGTGTATTTGCATAATATTTAAATTGTTATGAGAAAGTGTAATAATTGTCCCATTTATTGAACAGGTTTAAAGGCATCATTAGACAGACTTCAGCTACCATATGTTGATGTGGTTTTCGCCAATCGACCAGATCCTACTACTCCCATCGAAGGTTAGCATACTGATCCTTTGGCTCATAGAGACTTTCTTACTTATTATTACCTCCCATGCTATATATTATTCTTTTATTACTACTTGCTTTTTATTGTTACTTGTATTTGTTCAGTACTTCACAGGCTTCACAGTTAAGGGCATCATGAAAACAGCAAATACAGCTGTCATTCAGACTGATACAGATACTCCACAGCTGGGGTGTCAAACATGCGGCCCGTGGGCCAAAACCAGCCCACCAAAGGTTCCAATCCGGCCTACGGGATGAATTTGCAAAGTGCAAAAATTACACTGAAGATATTCACAGCCAAGGGTGTTGAACTCATTTTAGTTCAGGTTCCACATACAGACCAAATGTGATCTCAAGTAAAATAACCACATAACAACCTATAAATAATGACTTCAAATGTTTTTGATTTAATGTGAAAAAAATAATATTACATTAAATAAATAATGACAACTCCAAATTGTTCTGTTTTAGCACAAAAAATAACGTTGAATTATGAAAATATTTACATTAACAATCCTTTAACAATAAAATGGGAATAATCTGAACAAATATGAACAGCCTGAAATGTCTAAAGAAAATTAAGTGCAGTTTTCACAATATTCTGTCTGTTACTGAATGTTTCAGGCCTTTGTTGAACCAATCTATAATGTACACGTATAAATAAGTTGTGGTATAATATTGGTAAAGTTGTATTTATTTATTTTTCTTAAGAGATTTTAGTTTTTCAGGTTATTCACATCTTTTTTGTTTGGATAGTTTGTAAATGTAAATATTTTAATAATTTAATGTTATTTTTATGCACTTAAAGTTTTAGTTTTAAATTTGGAGTTGTCATTATTTATAGCATATTATGCTTTTATTTTACTGGTCTGGCCCACTTCAGATCAAATTGGGCTGAATGTGGCCCCTGAAAAAAAAACAAAAAAAAAACAAGTTTGACACCCCTGCTCTACAGGCTCTTGGGCAAGTGTAGCAATACTCCAATCCAGCAGGTGGCGGTAAATCACCACTGATACACAAGTCACTGGCACTGTACACCAGCTCAAGAGAGGCTGAAATGTTAAAAGTACAGTGGATGTTGTTGTAGGTATCCTAGGATCACTAACATAAGTTACTGGTTTACAAAAAGACTCTAGGGTGACAGTGATCCTGGTATCTGAGGTTCAGTAATAGTCTTTAGCAGTGTTGTAACCCTGCACATGCACACATAAGTCATATAAATAAACCAAATGGTGTGACTTCTTGGCAAAAACTGCATATTGTTGACAATGACATGTAATAAAAGCCCATCACGTTCAGACAGTGAAGAAACTGGAGTATAACATACTGTATACTTATTTCAGCACATTACAGTTATTTTCCAGATTCTTCCCAGATCTTTTTATACTTCTAATTAAAGTGCACAGTGTATAGTGTTTGCGCTTATGTTACACTTGTCTTTACTCCTGTTTGCTGTGATATTATATTATTGGTATTGAATGTGTGCCATACTGCTGCACTGTAATTTCCCAGTTTGGGATGAATAAAGTCCGTCCGTCCATCTTTAGCTAAATGCATTCATAAAGGAGGGGTTGGTTTTAATGAAAGGTACTGTAGCTCCAGTCTGTGTGGATAAAATAATACTGTTTATGAGTTTCCTATTTTTGACTGTATTTGGTGAATCAATCAGAGATGCCAGGGGCTGGAAACAGATGCTTGAGTGTGTTGTGTAGTGACACTCTGTGGTTGTGTGTGTTTCTCTACAAGACTACAGTCACCTCTAATTGTTAACAACTGTTATCTTATCTTTATGTTTTCATTCATTATTTCATCCTTGTTTGGTCTTTGTATTTTTTATATCTTTGCTAAATTTTGGAATGTGGTTGTTTTGGCAGAAACAGTGAGGGCAATGACATATGTGATCAACCAGGGGATGGCCATGTACTGGGGGACGTCACGGTGGAGTGCCATCGAAATCATGGTGAGTTCACGCAAGACTTTTAAAAGCCTGTAGTTTTCCTCCACCGTTGGCCCTGTAAATCTGTTATGGGCAGCCATGGCTCAGGTGGCAGAGCAGGTCATCTAATAACCGAAAGGCTGGCGGTTCGAATTCCGCTTTGTCCCAGTCGTGTGCTGTTGTGTCCTTAGGCAAGACACTTCACCCTACTTGCCTCCTGTGCTGCTACCCACACTGGTGTATGAATGTGTATGAATGTTCGGTGGTGGTCGGAGGGGCCGTAGGCACGAAATGGCAGCTGTGCTTTCATCAGTCTGCCCCAGGACAACTGTGGTTACATATGTAGTTTACCACCACCAGAGTGAGAATGTGTGAGTGAATTAATAATGGATCCACTGTATGCACTTTGAGTATGCATTAATAGAAAAGCAGTATATAAATCTAATCCATTATTATTATTATTTATTATTATTCACTTTGGTCTTGGCTTAAAATGTTTCAGTGGAATGAACTCCTTAATTTCCTACCAAGGCTTATGTTGTGAAACATACAGGAGTGTGCACTTAGTTGTATACACAGTGACAAAAGGCCTGCTGTCTCAGAAAATGTAAGAATGCATCTTTTAAAGATGCAGTGATCATTTTTGGGCGTCTTTGGGCAAAAATTACACAATCACCTCACAGCATATTGTAATTCAAGTAGAGGATAGTGGTATTTCTACTCTATGTAAATGTATGTAAATAATGTTAACAATGTAAATATGTAAATACCATTAAAGTTAAATGTTTTATTTTATATTTTCACATTTTAAAAATGTTTCATTCTATTTCTCAATTTATATAAATACCAGATTTCTTATTTTCCTTTATATTTCACTCTTGTGGTATTTTCTACCTATATACTGGTGTGTTGTATGATGCTGCTGTCAGCTGTGAAATTTCCCCATGGTGGGATTAATAAAGTCTTATCTTATTTTAGACTTTTTTTTTTTTTTACTGTAGAAAACCTAAAGAGGTTTCACTTTTCCACAGTGATGTTTCCTGGCACCATATTATCTATCTTTGTCTGTACTTATAATATAATATTAACCCTTCAGGTGCCAAAGTTTATTTATTTTTTTGTTTTGTTTATTTTTTACCAAAAATATTCAGTTTTGATATCAAATTATAAAAACTAAAATTATGAAAAATTCTTTCATTCAGGAAGTGGACTGTGAAACTTTTTAAATATTTTTGACCACTTTTCTGCTTTTCCAAACATATGCAAATAGAAAGGTAATGGATATATTTGTCCAGTACATGCTGCAGGTATTTCATCTTATCCTGACAGATCCTGTTAATGTGCAGGGTTTGAATCTCCTGTCTGATGCATTTTTCCAGTGTTGTATAAAGGGCTGGAAAGTCCCACTTGAGTAGAAGTACAGGTACCCTACCAAAAAAGGACTTTGATAGAAGTTCAAGTCACCAGCGGAAATGTTACTCATGTTAAAGTCTTTAAGTATCTAGTATTTACTGTACTTAAGTATATCATGTAATCTACAATTAAAGGTGCTCAAGTACTGAAAGCACAAGTACAAGTAAATGTTATGAACAACCAAAGACAGTCAGGGTTTAGAATATTACACTGCTGCTCACATCAACAGATCACCGACAGGTTGAGTGTGGACCCTCGTTTGCACTTGTTCATTATGTATTTAGGACCAATGACGAGTCAGCTTCTTCTCTTTATTGCAGTCACTGGTAATCTCAGTGGTGAAAACACTAAATTTCCTTTCATTTATTTTTTGTAACGACACTGTGCATTAAAAAATTATCGGAGTAGAAGGATGCAATTCAGTTAGGAAATGTAGTGAAGTAAAAGTGGAAGAAAACAGAATAAAAAATACTCAGTAAAATCCAAAGGCTCCCAAAACATACTTGAGTACAGTCAAGAAGTATTATTACTTTGTTACTATACAACACTGATTATTTCATTATTTTTATTCCTTTCAGACAGATGTGTGTTTTAAAGAAATTATTTGTGTACATGAAGTTGTTTAGACTGATGACCTGGGCAAAAGAAAACCTACACAGACAAGTTATTTGTGGTTCTCTGTTAGGACAGGTGAGATCTAACTGATCACTCATTTTTCCTCTTTGTTTTTTTTTTTTTTTTTCAGGAGGCATACTCTGTTGCACGGCAGTTCAACCAGATCCCACCCATCTGTGAACAGGCAGAGTACCACATGTTCCAGAGGGAGAAGGTGGAGGTGCAGCTCTCTGAACTCTTCCACAAGATTGGTGAGCAGTAGAGAGAAGACGAGATGGCAGGGAGGGGGAGATATGAGGATTCGGATGAGATAAAGAGAAATAGAATTTATAATATCTCAGTTGTATCAGAATATATGAAAAAGAATGAATGAATGATTGAAATCCTTGAAGTCCGATCAAAGAAAGCAGTTGATGTGTATGTATACAGTACTGTACAAACGTCCTGTGCCTTTAACCCTTTTGTTCAGACAGTTTCAGATTTATGGCGTAAAGTTTCTGATGTTTTATGCCAGGTTTCATTCAACATATGTCAGATGTTTCTAATTATTTGTGTTACTTCTTGTCATGGGACAGGGTTCACACTAAATCGTGACTTTCACCTTTAGTACACATTTAGTTCATCTTTTTTTTTCTCCCCCATAACCTTTATTTAGGTGACACCAAGTGACAAGAAAACTTATATACAATAATATACAATATTTACATTAAATCATCATAATGTGAGGGAAGGGAGGGGGTTGGGGGTTAAGATATATGGCATGTAATGTACAACAACAAAAACAAAAAAATCAAAATGTATGACTGACTAGGGAGTATATATCAATGTCCGGTCTTGGTTGTGTAAATGTTTTGTGTGTGGTGAAGAGTGTAAGATGTGTATGTGGTGTGAATGCTGTGATTTGACCTTCTCAAAAAAGAAATAAAAGAAATAAAGAATCAGGGATATGACCAAAAACAATTATTAAGTAACTGAAACTAAGTGAGAAGACGAGGAAGAAAAAAGAGAGAGAAAAAAGGTGGAAAACAGGGGGTGATAAAATAAATAAATTAATAAATAAATAACTGATAGTAACCAAATGAGATTACAATTGAAATTTATCTAAATATGATGCCAACATCTATTTGTGTGTCTGTTAAAGCTGTGCACATATTTCCTGTATTTTCTTATTGTATCTAAAGAAAAGAGAATGAGAAATAAATACGTTTACCCATTTCAGCCGTGCAAAAATCACAAAGTCAAAGGTGGCCCTAAGACTTTTACACAGTACTGTAAAACAAATAAAACAAAAAAAGAAAAAAAAAAAACCAATAGAAAATGCATTAAAAACAGAAACCAAAGCAAGTTTAACTCTTACTGCAAATTTTCTCCATTAATAAAGGCCAAAAGGTTCTTCCAGGGCATTTAGTATGATTATTATTACTATTTTTACAGTTATATCATTTAGCTAATATTAATTCAATTTATGCATTCTCTGTCAAGTTAACACATGCCTTTTGTTCAGATTTGAGCAATGCAAAGCAAACATTATAGTCAAATAGATAAGCTGTGCAGCTATCACTATTTTAACTGTATTAATTTTATACCAAAGATTTAAATTAATTACTTTCCATTTTATCAAATAAATTTGAAGGTTTGTGAGGGGACAAAAATTGAGATGCATAATTTCTGTAGTATCAGGACATAATCTGGTATATAAACACTGCAAAAATCTAAATCTTACCAGTTGTGTATTTTTCTCATTTCTAGTCAAAATATCGGTATTGGTAATATTGGTAAGATTTAGATTTTTCCAGTGAATACTTCATCCCAGATGCAAAACACTTAAATTGTCCAACACTGACAGACACAGGATGGGACACTTTGGAAAAAGGCGTGATTTCAGACTTGTGTCAGTTAATTTTAAAGCCTGACATCTGCATAAATGTTTCAGTTGTGTCAAGACAAGCCAGGGTTGAGGATCCAGAATATGAAATTGGGTAAAGAATGTTATCTGCATAAAGAAAAAGCTTATGTTCTCACCCACTTGTGTCTGCTCACTTAATTCTATGCTGTTCTTATGGCTACCACTAAGGATGCAAGAAATGCTAGTAACTGCAAGTAGTTAGAATGGGCCTTCACGCCCCTGCACAACTCAGGGGAGCCTAAGGTCGAGGCATTTGCAACCATGGCAATAAAAACATCTTGGGGTAAGACATGGTGTGGGATGCTGCACAACTGAGCACATTGTCCACCATATGGCACAAGAGAATTTTCTGTTGCCAGTAGGTGACGCCATAAGTCAGGTTCAATTTTGTCATGTCACTATGTTCAGAGTGGGACTCTTATTTTGCATGTTAAATTTGATGCAGATTGGGGAAGGAACAGTTGAGTGTCGACTGGATGAAAACTGCTTGCGTTACAGCAGTTTCGTTTTTCTTGGTGAGGCATCAAAATTCACCGCCCCGCCCTGAACACATGGAGTGGTGTCCACTTAGCATTTCCATAACTTTTCATCTACACCTTCTTAAAACTTAACTGATCAAGTTTAAAGTCAGTTAAAAGGAGAAGTTGGTTTGAATACAATGTGAGTAAAATCAGCAAAAATGGCACCAAAATCCAAAATGGCCCGTTGATCTGACGCCATGGCTCTGGTTGACTTGTATATCTCATGTGTACCAAATTTTGTTCCAATTGGTCCTTAGGGCAACAGAGTCATTTCTGAAGTTTAATTTATGAAACCCATAAAATATTACATTTTTTGCCACTACTCAAAGAATATTTGTTGAAGGGAAAAAGGGGATAAAACTGATGCCAATCTTAGAGTAAATAAGGGAGCATCCCTGTGATCTATTGCATCACTTCACCTTTAGAAACCAGGAAAATGAAACTGTAGTTTTGTTCATTTATTGCCCTACTTTGTTTGTACAGGAACGGGAGCTGTAACCTGGTCTCCACTGGCCTGTGGAATCCTCTCAGGGAAGTACAGCAGTGGGATCCCGCCTTATTCACGTGCCTCCCTTAAGGTAAAACTGCTGGTCCACCAGTCATTACATTATGTGATTGCAGCACATTTTTCATATTCTGTTTAGTTGCTGATACACTTGTTTAAATCAGTTCTCTACTGTTGAAATTGCTAAAACAAATAATCAATTTACATTTGGTGGCACATAAATGGGGGGGGGGGGGGGGCATGTAGATGAATGTACTGCGTTTGTCTTACACTTGATGGGGCTTGTACCACTAACCACTGCTTTGTGCTCAGTTACTTTTACATTGTTTGCAAACCAGGGTTGACACCTCATTAGCTGCACTACCAAGTGGGAGCTAACTTCAGCTGCACAATGTTCAAAGGTCAAAATAAACAAATTATTATGAACAAAATTATTAATTAACGTACTAGAAGCACTGCAATATCTCTAAAAAGTCTCAACAAATCTTGAGTGTCATTCTCTGCATTAAGGTGCATTAAGATAGTGGAAAAAATACACGTGGCATAATCTATTTCACTGCTCTCTGTAACACTTCAATGTGCCCTCTATGCAAAACAACAGACAAAAAATATGTTTCTGTTGTAATCCACAATAATCCACAATTATTCATGAAATTAATTACAGAAAAGTAACAAAGCCACGACTTTAAATAAATTTATGGCAGTTAAAGTTATTATACAATTACAGCTAAAATGTAAAAAAGTTGAGTTTTGGTTGAGATGTAAATATTACAATATTAATCCTACATAACTGAAATGCAAACATAAAAATGAAAATTAAGTTGCAATTAGATAACTAAGTCATTGCACCTCAGCAGATAAAGTAAACTCAATTTACAAAACATACTTTTACTGAAGGAAGGTTTTGAATGGAGACCTTTTTCACATGTGCATTAATACTTATACTGTAGTAAAGTAACACATCATAACACATAGCACATGACACAAACTCAGTAGTTCCATATTGATCTGTCATTAACCTTGATTTGTAAACATAGTGCAGAAATAGGTAGATGATAACAGTCAGACAGGTCCATTGGTTTTCAGAACACCTATCCACCTCATATGTGGTTTTGATGTGTGCTCAACAGTAGTGCTGGTTACTGTTTGTGAGTTCAGTGCCTAAATGCCAGTAACACTTAGTGACCGACTGAGGACCATTGTAGTATTGTAAGTCTGTGGCCAGGAGTGTTTTTAATTCTGTCATCACTCTTGAAAACTGTGAAAGTATCTTCAGCCCTTCATTTCTAAATGGCTCCCAGTTGGGTCTGGCAGTGCCTTACATGGCAGCAGCTGCCTACTGGCGTTTGTGTGTGTGTGAATGTGAGGCCTTAAAGCGCTTTGGAGATGACGAAGGTGTTTAAAATGTGGTATGTAAGTGCAGTCCATTTACCATTCATTTTCTAAGGGGTGTCAGTGGTTGCTTTATAGGTTGCTGAATATTTTTCAGAGTACGTTACCCTCTGTCCCTGAGTTCCTTTGGCACTGTTCATTAAAAGATCCAGTAAGACCACTGGTTACTGAATATTACACCCACAACTACTGCAACTCCTAGTCAAGCTGAAATGCAGCATAAAACCAGGGAACTTTGTGTGTGCTTCTGAAAAATGTCCATAACCCGTTATTACGTTTCTGTTCCTCGAGTACTTTAAAGGGGAACTTGGCAGGATTTTACCGTTTTGGTTCTTCTTCGCTAGTTGTGCTTCTTCTTCGCTGGTTTGGTTCTTCTTCGCTGGTTTGGTTCTTCTTCGCTGGTTTTGGTTCTTCTTCGCTGGTTTTGGTTCTTCTTCGCTGGTTTGGTTCTTCTTCGCTGGTTTTGGTTCTTCTTCGCTGGTTTTGGTTCTTCTTCGCTAGTTGTGCTTCTTCTTCGCTGGTTTGGTTCTTCTTCGCTAGTTGTGCTTCTTCTTCGCTGGTTTGGTTCTTCTTCGCTGGTTTGGTTCTTCTTCGCTGGTTTTGGTTCTTCTTCGCTGGTTTGGTTCTTCTTCGCTGGTTGTGGTTCTTCTTCGCTGGTTTTCTAATATTTTTCTCAGTGGAGCTCCCCCTACAGTTTCAGAGTACATATTTACTGTCGTAGAACCCACCGTTAAGTCTCTCCCTCCAACCATCTGCATTTATTTTCAACGAAGCCGGCGACGAGAAGGGAAAAAATAGTGATCAAATAGCTACTGGAGCGGAGCAGAATGGGAAACTTTAGCCGGACACTGAAGTTTCGGACATTTGTTTTCACTTCACGCTGCTCTTTAGCTCTGTGGCTAACGTTAGCAGCTCTGTACACACAACAGGCGTTGACATTGCCAGATGTACGGGTGTATAATATATATATATAATGTACAGAGAGAAACGCGAGGCTCGGTCTGCAGCCGCTAGCACCATACCGCTAATGTTAGTTAGTTCATGAACAGACGGTGATGCCCCGATGTTCTACAGGACGTGTTAGGAACTATTTTATTTCTGCTGTTATACGTTTTTATATTGAGAACTTTATTTGAAATCGCTCTTGGGCTGTTACACTGATGTTACAGGGGTCTGAGTCCATAGTGATGTTGTGTTTTTTGTACTGTGTGATGAGTATTATGAGTCCATGGCATTTGAATTTCCCCATTTGAGGATTAATAAAGCTATCTGTTTATCTTCACCGCACAGCAGAAGAGCTAACAAGCTAACAAACATCAACAACTCCCACCTGTCACTGTGTCCTGGCCCTGATAGCGATTAGCATGCTATACGCTACGGGACCCAAAAGCTGGGATTACTAGTGAGTATGCTAACATCTGCGCTAGCCAACAAGCATCCAGGTATCGTTCATAAAATAAGTTCATAAACGAATAAACACTGTTAGAACCAGTAGCATCATCAAAAGCACAAATCCACTGAAACACATAGAGTACAGAGGATTTATCTGTGCCAGTTCTACCGTTGGAAACACCTGTGAAATGAAGGCATTGGTGGCTTGTGTTTACAGTTAGCCAGCAGTACCCAGCTGAAGCTGTGTTTGTGTGATAATGCTGCAAACCGGGACGTTTCTCGCGAGACACGAGATCTTGGACGAGATCTAGGCTCCGGGACAGTACTGAGAAATTGCTAGTGGCAGATTCGGCCCTAGAGGCACTAGTGGGTGGACGGAGGGCTTCCATTCAACCCATAACAAGCCATTTAACCATCACAATTACTCTGAAACTGTTTAATTAAGGTAAAAATCCTGCCAAGTTCCCCTTTAAATTCAACAATCATGCTTTTCCTTGTTTTTTTAAATGGTGATTCTGCACCAGGGTTATCAGTGGATGAAGGACAAGATCCTAAGTGAGGAGGGGCACCGTCAGCAGGTGAAGCTGAAAGAGCTGCAGGTGGTCGCAGATCGACTCGGCTGCTCTCTCACCCAGTTGGCTATTGGTAAAACAACATTTCTGCTCTTGCCATGTGTATAAATCCCTTATATTCTACTAAGCAAAGATGTCATGCCTGTGTAAGTTGATGGTGTACGTTTGTGCAAAAAAAAAGTTAAATTAAGGCAGATCCTAACACAACTGACCAAAGAGCCAATGGTCCATGGACACTGACATGTGACCAGAACCAGGTCCCCTGAACGTTCATGAAAGTTTATGACATTTCCAGGGAAATACATTCACACACTCAGAGCACATCAGCAGTAACCTTACTAAAACAAATCAGGCATGATATGATGTTTATTAATGTTCTGTGTTCTGCAACAGTTAATAGAGGTTTTCTGCAGATGTTAACTGCACCAGACTAACTATGTTTGCTAATCTGTGTAGGTCACTCATGGGTTAACTGGTCTTTGCAGCAAAGGTCTGGATGTATGTTTGGATGTATGACTGGTATTTAATTTACTTCCAGATCACCAAAACAAAGAGCACAAGTGCAACATGTTTCTATTGGCTTGACAGCAATGAATTACACACTTTGCTACTGCTTTTTGAATTTAATGCTATAATTTTTACTCCTTAGTACTGGTTTAGGCTATTCCAAATGCTGTTTAAGACAAAGGTTGAGTAATTTTTTCAAACAATATACCTTTATAAAGGCAATGAGCTGCACTTTGCATGTAAGCTTAATAAACTAAATAAATGACACATTTTAAATATTTTTTTTCAGTAGTTAAAGATTAAAGGCTGGATTCCAAAAATAAGTGCAGGTTTTGCATGTGCAAAACTGGTGGAAATGAGTCATAAATATAAATATTGCATGTAATTCACAAAACATCTGCAAAGGGTGGTGTTCACTCCAAACTGCACTGCCAAGCAGATAATGTCGATGTTGTGCCTGTGTCATTTCCATACAAGTAAATTAGGGAAAATTCATACATTGGCACAAAATGGGCCTCTTTCTATGTAACGAGCCTGTATAATTCACAAAGACCAGTGCAAAGTTCAGTTTCACAGGTGTGATACTGAAAGCTGGTGTAAACTACACGTGAACTCAGGTCTGAGTCTCTGTCTCTATCTTCAAATCTTCAAGTGTGTGAGGCTTGAAGGATATTGAAATAATGTTATGTACCATTTTGCCATTAGACTTCATGGATGGAGGTGATCATCAGGGGATCTTGTTGGGTTGCTAGAGTTGTTGGGTTATTATTAGACCCAGTCTAAGACTGTGAAGCCATGTGCTTTTAATAAAGGTTATTGCCATCACTCATCTTCCTGTGCTGCAAATTTCCACAGCTTGGTGTCTGAGAAATGAAGGGGTGACCTCCGTCCTGCTTGGGGCCTCCAGAACTGACCAGCTGGTTGAGAATATCAAGGCTGTGCAGGTAGGACAGCACTCAGGCAACATAGTGAACTATTTGACTGCCATGTCAGGGTCAGTCTCAGGATCTGAACTGTATTCAAGATTCCAAGATTCAGAGTGCTCTATTGTCATGTGTACAGTAAAGGAATAGGTTTCCCTGTACAGTGAAAATTTTACTTTGCTGTCTACATTGAATCTCAAGAGAATTTAAGATGCATTAAAATAGAAATAGAATAATTTAACAAGGAAATTAAAACAAACAAATTAATTAAATTAAAACATTTAAGAATGGCATGCAAAAGAGAATTAGAATAAAAATATAAACAATATAAGCTACTATTACCAAGAGGAAAATATATATTTATATAAATGTGCAATGTCTGAGTAATTGTGCAAACTGTCAGAGATAAATAATCTGTTAAATGTGTGATTAACAGTGAGATCAACAGTTTGATATTTGTGCAATTATTGAGTGTAAGGTGCATAAATAATATGATAATAATAATATCACGGTTGAAAATGTAAACACTGTAAACAGTCAGTATGGCTGTTGTTGTAGACTCCGGTCAGCTGCTAAGGAGTCTGATGGCGGAAGGAAAGACAGACTTCCTGGGTCTGGTTGTTCTGCATTTCAGACTCCTGTACCTCCAGCCTGAGGGGAGGACAGTAAACAGTCTGTGTTGGGGGTGGGTGGGGTCCTTGATGATGGAGGCAGCCCTCCTGTGGACTCTGTGCTGGTAGATGCTCCGTATGTGCGTACACTTAGACCTCGACACCACCTCAGCATATTTCGTATTCTTTTTGTTTTCTGTCCAGCTTCATTTCATTTGTACATTTACAAAAGTTGGAAAAGAGGCAATTTACAACTTACAATGAAAAGGGTGACATGAACAGACATTTGTAATCATAATCTGGTACAAAAGCATTATCCTGGAAAGTCTTTGATGACTTATATGGACAGAGGATTGATGGTTTGTCAACAAAAACGTGAGAAAGTTATTGAAATGTTTATGTTTATGCAACAATGCTCCTCAAGGAAAACAGGAAACATTTGGAAATTTGACAGTCTATGGTGCAGAACAGAAATAAACTAGACAATGAAGAGATTGCAGATGCTTGTCTCATTCAAAATGTTATGCATCAGTTCTTTGACGCTTAAAGTTAAAGGTAACAATTCATTATGCTCACACATACCATCATGTAACCCTTAATACAGATGACGCATGTGTTCTTTTGAGCACCACAGCTCAAAAGGTAGCACTTCTTTTTTTTAGAGGTACTAAAATGCATCTCCTTCAGAATAATTATTAGAAAGAAATGTATTTGAAGGATATACATATGTTTTCTGTCTGTAATGTACACATAAATATAATCCTGAGATAAACAAAGTAGACCCTCTTTGAATTCTCTGGTTTTGACAGGTCATAATATGCAGTTCTCTGGTCCTTTACTGTTTCAATCTCACCTCAAGTGTATAAACATAACATGCTGTGGACTTTTAACACCCCTGGGCCAAATATAATGTAAGATTCTGCTGAAAGTTACTGCCCTATAATTTAGATTGGATTGTCTTTGTGTAAAACTTATTACATACATATTTATATTTGAAAGTACTCAGATATTCTAACTGCACAAGGCCATTTGACCTTGAAAAAGTAGGTCAAGGTCATCTATTTTCTTCTGCTCTGCTCCATGCCAAGATGCATCCACGGTATAAATTTTGTGCAGATATGTTAATGCATTCTTCAGATAATGTGATTAATGTCGTTGTATGGACAGATAGACGACAAAACGATTACAATACCCCTTGGGCCATTTCTTGCCGAGGGGTAACAACACACAACTGAGTTCATGGTATCAATATTTATCTAACAAAAATGGAGCCAGAATGCAGAAGCAGTTTGTGAAAAACTAAGTTCAGTAGCATGTAGAACCACCGGTAGCACCAATAACTTGAAGTAATTGTGTTCTGTTTTACTTTATCATGTCTCAAATTGCTGTGGATGAGTTCATTGAGGTTTGTGGCCATTTGTTGATGCACAGCTCTCTGAAGACAGACAGACAGATTCTTAATTGTCTTTGCACATGTTTATACAATGACATTTTATTTGACACCAGTCCCTGTCACAGCAGGTAAAAGTATAAATACGAGCAATATAAACTCCAAGAATCAAAGTATAAATATATAAATAAGTAAAGTTAAAATAGGAATATACGAGAAACATGGAAATGTGCAGGACAGAAAAGGACAGAATGTCTTTAGCTGAAGGTGTGAAAGTGCAGAGTGCAGTCACAGCTCAGACTTGAGCAGAGCTTTTACAGCCCGAGGGAAGAAGCTGTTTTTCAGTCTGTCTGTCCTTGACTTCATGACCCTGAGCCTGCCGGATGGGAGCGAGTGAAAAAGATGCTGTCCAGGGTGTGTACAGTCCGACCTGACCTTCTGGGCTCTGTTTCTCATCCGGGTAGTGTGTATGTGAAGGTCCACCAGGCCATTTCAATCAGGATGTGGTCTGGAGTCCAGACTCTGGACTACTGAGCCATTGCAACATCTTGATTCTTTTCTTTTTCAGTCATTTGGAAATAGAATGTGTGGGAAAAAATATATATTTGCACAGTAGCCTTTTGTACTTTAGCTTGTATTTTGCACTTAATAATAAGCATAGCTGTGCATAAAAAAAGCAGACAAGGATAAAACAATCTTAATTATTTATTGAATATTTATTTACTCTTGTTCTCCTCCTTGAGACTAGATCTTTGTCCTCTAGAAAAATCCTTATAAGAGACATTCAATGTAGTGACAAATTATGATATGACATGGTGTTTTTATAACCAAAGCCTTTTTTTTTTTTTTTTAATGTGGCAGGATTACTCATCATGTATGAATTGTGTGTCTGGCTCTGCCTTGTCCAATGATAGAAGCAGTATTGGACAGAAGTGCTAGAAGTGATACCAACTCCTCCTAACACCTGACGTTTTTCACCTTTTTTGTTTTCACGTTTTTTTTGGGGTTTTTTTTTTCAACATGGAAAACCCAAAGAATTCTCATCCATTTCCACAGTCAGTGTGGACTGTCATTCTTTCATTCTGGTAGTCAAGAAAAAATCTCAAAGTCCTTCTCACTGAACTTTCACGATTTCATTTTCTTTGTAATTGTGGTAATTGTTTGCAAACCTAAAATAATCCTCTTTGCATTTTCCTTTTACAGATTCTTCCAAAAATCACTCTATCCATTGCATCTGAAGTAGACAGCATCTTGGGAAACAAGCCCCACAATAAAAAGGACTTCAGATCCTAGAAGCACTGAATGAACTGAAAAACTAAACAACAACAACAATCATGTCATTGTCTACAATAAGTGAACTTTGTTAACATTATAAGCTAAACTACAGTATCCTGTGTGTGGCCTGTTATAGAATATGTATTAAAAATTGAGCATGAAAACATATGTTTACCTCAAAGGAAAGTCTGTGTTTTCTGTTTCATAACTTTAACTCTGAAGTCTGAAGTGTGAAGCTTTCTTCTACAAACATTGTCAGACACATCACTTCAGATCTTCATTCACACAGATGATATCACTGAGAAAATTCAAACATAAACTGCAAAAATCCATATCTTACCAAGTGTATTTTTCTCATTTCTAGTCCAAATATCTCATCATACTTAAAATAAGACAGAATCACAAAAAAATATCTTGGCAAGATTTCTTGAAATACAATTTTCCAGATCTATTGTCTAAAAATAAGTTATTAAATCTCACTGAAAAGTAACTTTTTAGGTGATTATGTCTTATTTTAAGTGTGATGAGATATTTGGACTAGAAATGAGAAAAATACACTTGGTAAGATTTAGATTTGTGGCAATTTGAACTGTATTCATTTTACCCCAAAGGGTTAAATTAATTGCTTTCCATTTGTTTCATGATTGTCCAACCTTGGGTATGATTTTGACACACTTGACCATAATTTTTTCATTTTACAAATTCATCCCACGGGATGATTAAACCCTTTAAAGGTCCAGCTTCGGCTCATGGGTCATATGCTTGACACCCCTGGTTTATAGGGTCCTGAGTGTCACAGAATCTGACAAAAAAATGCATCATCATTCGTGCGACCTTTGTTTATCCTATCCATAACCCTATGATAGCGCTCAATTAATGCAGGTTTGTGTAGATGAATGAATCTTTTCTGAAAACGATCTGGTATATACACCATTTTTATTGAAAATAGAGCTGGGGAAATGTTTTTTATAAATACCTGGCTACTGCACACATGGCCTAAAACTCCTTATTTTACTTTAGGTAATTATCTTTTTAAACATCAGATATCCACAAAAAGAGCAAAAAAAAAAATTAATCAGGTCAAAGTCTCATAATAGTCTCATAGGCAGTTCCACAAAATATGTGATAAAATGCAACAGCACAAGTCCCTTTGATACAACAGGCTTAAAATAATTAAAAAAAAAAATTAGACTGATATTTTAGAACTTCATATTTTCATTCTCATTGCTGTTACTATTGCACTTACTATCCATGTGCATCTTATAGAAGTGATCTTGACTGACTCTCTTTCCTATTCTGTACTTTTTCTTTCTTTCTATAAATGCATTCTTAATACAAAGGCTTTGTATAATTAGGTAAATCAGTATTGCTTCTGTTTCATTCTCTATAATACCATGGTTTAGTCTGAGAGCTCTTAAACAGGTTTTTTGTTTGTTTGTTTGTTTTTTGTTTTTTTTCCCATTTTCTTTTCCCTCCATATCATACTGAGGAGACAATCAGGAAGAGGTGAGTTGGAATAAAGCATATTTTTATGCCAAACTATGCATAGAAATAGATTTAAAATTTCCAAATTAAAATATCATTAAAAATTGAAAACTATTCATCTAAGTTTCCTTCTTCTCTAATTAGCTCATCCCCGTCTTCGTTCCTCGGCTTTCATCAAACAAAAATGTATAAATATTTGTATTAAGTTTGCATTTAAATAAAAAAATACATCAACCCTATACACGTCCTCATTCCTTCAACTTATGATTATTATTTTGCTAACAGTTGACCGTACAACAAAATAGAACCTGTCTCAGTTACAAGCTACTATGTTATATTTAGTAAGTTCACTGTTTTCTGATATACATGTACAGCTATTGACACTCACTCTGAGGCATTTCTTGTTATAAAGATAAGTGTTGCTTCCATCTGGTCACAAGTTCTCAAAGGCAAAATGTAGGACAAACAAACTAAAGGAGGTCTGGGTGTAGTTAATCCATGTGTGAAAAGGATGTCTTATCCTCCCTGAACCATTCTTGCACAGTTTGAGTCTAATATATCCTGGCAGTATCATCTTAGAATATCCCTATGCCGTAAGGGAAGAAAAATCCTTGATGTAATACTAAAACTAAAACTAAATACTGTTCATTCAGTATTTTCAGGAAGTCACCTGACCTCAGAGTCCAAATTTAACCATTAAGACATGACAAGCCACTCACTGAGTCAGCTGGGGTTAATGAACTTATGTATTACTGCAGTAATTATCCAGTGGAATGTTTTAACCTACAGCTCTGGGAAAAAAAAAATATTATACAAAAAAACATTTTCTCTGATTTTACCATTTATACGTTTGTGTTTGAGTAACGTGAACATTTTTTGTTTTATTCTCTAAACTACCAACAACATTTCTCCCAAATTCAAAAAAAAAAAATTGTTATTTAGAGCATGTATTTACAGAACACGACACATGGTCAAAATAACAAAAAGATACAGGTGTTTTCAGAGCTCAAATAAATAATGCAAAGAAAACCAGTTCATGTTCATTTCTAAACAACACAATATGAATGTTGTAACTTGGTAAAAGTTCACACATCAGGATTTGGTGGAATAACCCTGATTTTCAGTGACAGCTTCCACGTGTCTTGGTTCTCCTCCGTTGCTGTTGG
>JAPQRP010000028.1:27811131-27828689 GCA_037367295.1 Apogon hyalosoma
CAGTACCACAGTGCTTCAGTTTGAACATTTGACAGATAAACAGTACCACAGTGCTTCAGTTTCAGACTCACAGTTTGTCATGTCCATTATTTACTCTGATTGTCTCTCTCAACTCACCATATGTTTTTTATTAGTAAGCTTTTCATTATTATTATTATTATTATTATTGTTATTATTTGTATCAATTACTAGAAATTTTAGGTGACCCCATTTGAATTCCTGGCGACCCCACGTGGGGTCCCGACCCCAAGGTTGAAAAACACTGTTCAATATGTAACAGAAACATTTCAAGTTCACATGATAATTCTTCAATAAAGGGAAGAGAAAACACTGAATCCGAAGTGATCGCGAATGATCAGGACTTTTAGAGTGTGGGACATGGGTAAAAACGGATCCAAGTGGGACCCCTGATCAGCCTCGGCTCAGATATTACAGACACTGTGATCTTTCAGATTCACACTTGAATGAACACATGATGTGGGCTGTCGTTTTTCCCCGGCGTTTCCCGCCCCCTGCCTTTTTTTGGTTTCGCCCACACTGGCCTGAGCAGGAGCTTCCAGACCTTTATCCCACTGCTGCTGCCGCTGCTGATGATGAGGATGGTGATGAGGAGGATGAGGATGATGATGATGATGATGCTCTGCGTCTCCGAATGAAGCCGCTGCCAATGGCCCGCTGCTGGACGGCTGCACGATGAACACACTGGCTTTTTACAGTCAAATGCCTGGAAGTACAACTATTATGGGTCTCCTGTGTTTCCTGTGGATAATGCCGACGGTGTGGGCCGTGGAGGGTAAGCTGCTGTGGACTGTGATTGAATCTGAAAGGCTGTGTGCGCGGTTCAGGCGGTTCAACGGGGACAACGGAGCTCAGTCATGAATACAGGGACCGGACTAGAAATGTGTTCAGCAGTGATTCTTATGAAAAACACTGAAACGGTGCGTCGGTGTGATCCTGTAGAAGCGCAATGAGCTGTCGAAGACCGTATTTTAGTGGGTTTCTCCGGAGGAAAAAAAAAAAAAATATTATTCACCATTTGACATCATTCCTGACTGCATAATGTTCACCAATACACTGGCGTTGACTCGTTGGGTCTGAATTCTCATCATCAGAATGACTGTTTTCTGCTCGTTTGCGGTTATAACGAGGTTATAATGAGTGTGTAAATGTGTGGATGCGTGTCTATATGCAACGTTGGTTACGTATTGCGTGCGCAAAATGCAGCAGATACACGTAGCCTGTGTTAGAATATCCAAATACAAAGCCTAATAATAAAATAAGCGAAGTTTCTCTGTAATGGAAGGAAAAATCATGTCGCACATATATTCCATTAACCCTTTAAACCCTAAGTCTAAAATGGTCCACCTGGACTTTTTTTTTTTTTCTTATTTTGATTAATTAAAAAGTTAGAAAATATACTGTGACTGAGTCCATTTGCCCATTTTTTCAGAGCACTTTTTTCCCACCAGATCTTTCAAAATCTAGCAGCCATTTACAGTTTACTGCATGTTCGAATTCTACTAAATTCTCCAGCTTCTAGTACAGACATGAGTGAAATTACCATAATGACCCATTAAAACCTGCAAAGGGCAAAGTCTCAGCTTTCAGAACCCGTGGGAATGTTTCCAATTGCACAAAGTGAAAGAGTTATAGTATATGTGCAGGGTGTGTCAGCGATGACATGTACAGAGTTAAATTTAAGACTTGAGATACTGTCATTATATATAACAACACCTGTTTGGTTGATAAACGCATATAATGTTGAACACGAACTAAAATGACCCAGAATGATGATGATGAGGAGGATGTTGATGATGATTAATAATATTAATACTCATGTTTCCCCTGCTTAGAGTTCTTAATTTAAACGTTCAAATGAAGCAATGTAGAATTTATAACTGTATAACTTATAACTGATATATGATGATATTTATCCATTGGTTAAAAAGGCCTCAAATTTAAAGAAGACAGACAAAATCACAGTAATTTGACAAGTACTGACCAGTATTCAGTTCTGGTTCCATAAGTAATGACTGTTTTCTGCCTCAGAACATAAATAACATATAGTGCTTATGTACTAGACACCTTCAGCCTAGGAAATGTGGAGTAAACCAACATGAACCACAGTGTACACAGAGGGTGACGGAACCCTCAACTTGAATTTACTTGTATTTGTTTATTTTGTTAACTTTTTCCTTAATGCCATACATTTTAGCACAAATATCTATACTTTATAACCCTCATATTTTCAAAACACGCTTACTAGTTTAATTTTAACGTACTGTAGGGGAATTATTGATTATTTGTATTAGTTTTCATTTCTGTGAAATTTCACAACATTAAGACTGATTTAATGAAAATGAATGCACACCTTCATATGCGACAGGTGTGTTGGAGAAAAGTAAACCGTTGAAACGACCAGAAAAGCTTCTGCAAACTGTCTTACTTCTCTTGACATTAATACATTTCATTTGTCACCATGTCTGTATCTAATAGGAGGACCAGCCACTTATGGTTCCACGATAGCAATACGTTACACTGTATAACAATGGAACTTTTTTTTTCCAGTCGGATTAATTGCTTTAACACTTTCAGGACAGGTTACTGGTGTAGGATGCTTTAATTCGACACTGTGTCAAAATTATAAATTTAGGTTCAACTTCTTTGCATATATCAAACCTCCTGCACTGGAGCAAACCCAAAATGAACCCAGCTCTATTTGAATCACAGTGTAATTGCTTGCAATTCTACGTGTTATTTATTATTGTTCTGATAGCAAAGTCCAGGGCCTATTTTAAATGTCTCCTTCTATGAATGAGTCACCAGCAACAATATAGTCAAAAACATGCATGCTCCATTCTCCACATCCCTGTTGTCATGGATGGAATTGCTTCAGAGAACTCATTTCATTATGTGTACCCACTTCATCCTTACAATCATAACTTCAACACTCTAAGTATAGATAAAGCAGCATCATTTGTTCATATCAAAATACTCAAATGTTCTGTACAAAACAGAACCACAACCAGCACCAAACACTTCCAACAGACTTCGTCACCCACTGTATCCCAGCCTCCGTGCAGAATACTTGTCTTCTTTCACTGATTCAACATGCAGGCATTGTTTGGATACCTGTGATGTTTTAGAATTTACACCTTCCACATCCTTCTACCCTCTTACTACATCAGCTTCTCTGGCATTCCCGGCCACACTCCAGACACCGTAGTATTCAATCATAAAAGAAACAAGACACATTATTTTGACATCATACATCAGCCACATATCTCTCCAGCCTACAATTTTACTTGAGCTGTTTTGAACCCATCTGAAATTAAGTTTCTTAGTAGATGGTCATAATTGGCCTCGATGATCCCCATTCCAATCTCACTTTGTCAGGCTTTTAGGGCAAGCAACCTGAAGCTTCAGAAATACCTCCATCCCCCATTATCTTTTCACCCTTGGCTGTTCTCATCACTTCTCCCCAAACTGTTTCTGTCCCGTCTCCTTGACAATTCAGCCATTTGTTCTCCGTTCCGCAGAAGGTGTTATTCAATGAACCATTTCCTATGATAATATTATGGCAGTCATTTGATGGTAAGACTACTTGATGATCTTCAGAAATACTGTAAATGGAAACAATAGCTAGTAGTAGAGCTAATCTATTTTAGACTGGTAATATGAACATACTCATCATCATGTGTCCTCATTACTTGGAGGAAACAATAGTTTATTCCTGGAAAAGAAAAGTCTGGCCTCTCTGGCCTTTGCTGACATTTCACAGTGGTAGTGAGTTATCTAAGCCAATCAATATTCAGTGTTATCTCAGCATAGTGCTCTCTCGCCTCTGGGAACAGTGACAGAAAACATTGTGCATCAAAACCCAGCCTGTGACCCAGTTCTTCACTGGCCTATAGTTGTTTCACTAAACTTAGGAATTTAGACTTGATACTAGAATCTGTGTGAGTACATCAGAGTCAGCAGTGTTACACTAATGGCCTCAGTCAAGATAATCAATGAAATGAATAGTAACATTTAATTTGGAAAAGAAAGAATGTAAATGTATCAAATTGTGCATCTAATTAAATGTTTGACTCATATCTACTCTGTCAGTTTACTTAATGCAATATCGAAATGGAACCTGAAAAATGTTACCGTATTCGAAGTTATTTATGCTTGCAAAACCCCTTGATACAGAAAAACTACAGTTCCTAATCTTTTTATAGTGTTAGTCTGTAATATCCTTTTTCCAGAAAACTTCAATGCCTTCATCAAAAATAACTACAGCTACTATAAATTTTTAGATTACCATAAATCTAATGAAGCATGTTTCCTTATCCCCAGGAGACCAGTGGAAAACACTCAAATTCCATGACAAGAGGCACAGCAGTCATAGTTTAGCAGAACGGTGGATTAGAATCTAGAATGGAAGCGAGACGTTATTAACTGTGTTTTCCTAATGGATTTCTTTTAGGCTTGGTTTCAGAATTTAGAAAACATATGCAGTGCTGTACATTCATAGATGTCCAACAGACTGTTGAACACTGTTGAGAAGAAGGAAAGTGTAATTTTGTAGCTAAACCCACAAAACTAGACTTTCAAGCAAATATAGTAGAAAGCAAGTATTTAAGTGATTAATCTGCACCAGAAGGAGATTTTATAAGCTCTGTAGATCTGTATTGGCAGACGATGGCAACACTAATTAAATATCAAGCTTCTCAACTAAACTTACTAGAATAGAATAGAATAGAATAGAATAGCATAGAATAGAATAGAATAGAATAGAATAGAATAGAATAGAATAGCCTTTATTATCATACAATGAAATTAGAACATACTATTTGCCTTGGATGGAATTATCTGTGGTGGCAGGGGTTGTCTGTGTTACTCTAAATGGGTTGTGGTTGTGTAGTGACGTGAGGCTCCTGAAGCCAGTAGTTTCTCATTTGGCTGTCAACATGTTGGCTTGTTGTTGCTAGAAGTGGCTATGTTGGGACAAAATGGGTGGAGCTTTGTGAGCATGAGGGGTCAGAGTTGTCTGTGAGCAGTCATGGGAGAGCCAATGCCAAAACCCTAGTTTACTGACCTAGTAAAACCATTAACTTCATTAAGCACTGTGTGACAAAGTTGTTTTACAGTGTTTTTTGCAGTAGTAGAGCTGTCCATCAGGGGGAAAAAAGCATTTTACTAAATCAGCAACAAACTCCGTAGGTCTGCCGTGGCAGGTGAGTGAGCTGTCACACACACCTGTTAATTAAAGTCTGAAACCGTAGATGTCAAACCATCGATCTGAACTGAGGCCTTGTTAATGGAAGAAAAATGTAAAGATGGAGCAGAACACTTCCTTCAGATATCTGACATAAAATGGATGAGAACTGAATGAGTCCTGGACAAATAAAAGACCATCAGTGAAGCCAAGGTTCTATTTGTGAAACAACCCAGAAAACTTTCATCCATATTCCAGAGAGGTATTGGATGGTCTCCAGAGCTGGCACAGCACTAACAAAGTATTGAGACAGGTCTGGGTCTGTGAGATAGTCAGGTAAAAATAGGCAGTGTGTGTGAATGATGCAATGAAGGTAGAGAGCACGAAGTCTGAGTGTATGGCCTGACTTTCTTGTGACATAACTTTAGCTGTCAGGTCTGAGTGGATTGCATTAAGCCATTAAGGAGTGGCAGCTAGCTGAGCAGTCTTTTTATTTTTAACACAAATATTTAATATAAACTGTCCCAACCCATAGCAGAGGAAACACACTGCTTCATATCAATTAAATCTATTAAGTAGAGATAACATTGTAAAATGTCATAGTTTCGGTACGGTGCAAACGTCTGAAGCCACCATTGGGTTTTCTGTTTTATCAGGGTTTATAATAATGGCCACATATTTCTCAGTGTTTCAATCAAGATAAAAGTGGAATATAGAAGAAAAAAAAAATGAAAGTGTAACATTAAAATATGCAGACTGCAGAAAAAGAAGTTTCTAGAGACCAAAGTGGCAGGTATTTGCTGACCTCCCTCTGCACTAAATATGTTTTGAACTCTTGTGCAGAGAAATAAAGTTAAATATGGCTGTAGACTGTTGTACATTACTCTATAGCATACCTCTGGGGGTGGGATGTTAATGGGAGATGCCTAAACATTTAAGAGAGCATTGGGTGCTGAAGGCCTTTAATAAGTAGCAACAGTTGAGGGGGTGTTGAGGGAGAGTAGGGGGATCCTGTGATTAGTTTGGGAGGAAGTTGTCTGAATAGATGGATGGTTGACCGTTCTCCAGGAGTTGGGGTCTGTTCCAGGTTTCTGCCTGTTACAAGGACATTTTTCTTCACTACTGTCAAGTGTTTGCTCCTGAAGGATTCTGTTGGGTGTCTGTGAACTGGGTTAAGAGTCTGCTCTAGGCCAGCTCTAAATGTAAAGTGTTATGAGGTAACTTTTGTTATGATTTGGCACTATATAAATAGAATTTGATTGATTGATTGATTTTCTTGACTACATTAGAGTGGCGATGACTACCAGATAGATTTCTTGGACTGCTGAAGATGATTGGTGAGAGCGGAGGAACTGTAAAATCCAGGTGCCGGGAACGGAAACAAAGGATGAGTCAAAATACGGAGTTGCAAAAAGAGTGGCATTCCAGTGCTAGGGATGGAAATGGAAGATGAGGCAAAAGGGAGGAATGGCAAAAACAGGGTGGTATCCCACTGCCAAGAATGCTGGTGGAATAAGAGTGAAAAGAAGGAGCAGAAATAGTGGAGGCAACAACCCAGTGCTGGATGTAAGATTATTGCACAGAGTCATTCATGTTGGTTATACCAGGGCTAGGTAGGGACCAATAAGGGATATAACTGTATAGAACTGGCAACTCGGTGCCATCCTGGTCTAAGACAGTCTGGTGCCCTCCCCCCTCCGGCCAAACAGCCCCACACTGTGGCACGCCACGTGATGCATGATGACATCACAGCTGATGACATTGCTGGGGCTTCTTCCTGAAAGTTGTTGTGGTTAGTGGAGGCACGTGTCTGGTGAGTTTATATGAGGCGTTCGAATAATTTCTCTATCTGAGCGGTGATGATGTATTACTTAGTCAACCTGTGTGAGATGACAACATCTGAGGGAAGGTGGTTTTATCTGGATGTGTGTTGCACGTGGCAAACATATAGATGGATGGATTTTTCTCTTAATTTCAATCTTTTCATCATTATTTTGAATGTTTTTGCTCTAGATTTGTGAAATGTTCTGCTCTTTGTCCTTAATGGTTGTCATGCTCTAAACAAATTACAAATAACTTGTGTGTTGTGTTCATCTCATTAAGTACTAATGTCAGATCTTCATTTGAAATCAAAATGAAGAAAATAAGCCGAGCAAAAAAATTAGAGACTACAAGTGTATATTTGTCATGATTGTTTACCTTTTAATGTCCTTCAGGAATAAGTTAAAGCCAAAGATAATTGTATCATTTCTTCAGTGCGTAAATCAGCCTTTAGACTGGAAAAGACACCATGATAAAACATGATTTCAATAATCATGATTTATCATGATTTATCAATATTGACTATAATGAAAATATTTTTTGTCTGTATCTCCCAGCTCTATGTTGGAGTGTTAAAGCCGGTGCTTTGAACAGCATGGCACACAGTCCAGTGACATAAAACAAAGTGAATATTGCTGATGTATCCCTGTGGGTTTAATCCAGCGTGGCATACAGAGTGTGGCACAGCCTACAAGGATTATGTGTGCTGGACTTAGTTGGCCCACTCTCTCCTCCTCTTTGTCCTACTTTTCACTGAAACACGCAGAGAAAGGCATAACAAGAGCTTTCGCTATACACTATATGTAGTGCAGGAATGCAGGGACAGATGGAGCCAGTTGGATGAGGAGAACACCATTACTGGACAGAAACAGACAGTGGGAGCGCTGCCATATGTAGCTTTTCACAAATGAAACCAAGAGGCACATCTTCATTTCATAAAACTGTGTAAAACCTTCACTCGTGAATAAGAAACAGAGATGGACACAAATATGTCAGAAAGTGTCTTAGTATAAATCATAGAATACAGCAGAATTAAATAATACCTGTATACATTTTTGGTATTAAAAAATGCACTTAATTCAACATAAGCGTCTTGAAGTTTAAAAAATATATATTTTAAACAATCTCAACAAACTAAATTATCTATTATCCGTAATTACACGATTCCTTTACTATGATGTACATAAACCCCATCAGTACAACAGAGTGTAGAGATATGAAGATTAATAAATTACTTGTCAACTATTAAATTATACTATTAAATCACCATCCATTCCAAAGTTAAGTAATTGCATTAATAAAAAGTCAAAATTGTCATCCACTGATTTTCTGTTGAGACATTTGAGGACACGATCGTGGTCTTTATGTAAACATTGACATTTCTGTGTTTTCTGACATTTTAGAGACCAAATACTTTATTGAGTCACAAACAAACTGATTAGAAAATAGTCAAATAATGGAAAAAAGAAAATGCAACTGAACTACAATTTTTTACAACTTGAGGACTGACATTTATTCCCATATAATGAACTATTGAAAATGTAACAAAAATGTTCCTCACCTTTTATAGGATAGATGCTTATTATTGAAATAATTCAGCCAACGAAATGGGCCAAATCCAAGACGAGGCCAACATATACTAACGTACCCCTGCATTCATCAGCCCACTGTGTCCCCATTTCCTTGCTCCAGCTCACATCAGAGGCAGGAGGCAGCCCACATGCATTTTAAATGGTTTGCTGCAATCTTCTTCATTATTAACAAATATTGTGACTTGTATCTTGTATAGGCTCCTGTCTCATGTCAGAACTCAAGGTTGGCGTTGGATCACCTGCTGTCTGTTTAGTTAAAGTCATCTGACACATACAGAGCATAATCATAGGTCAGTTTGTACTATGCATCTCTCCCTACTGGAGACTGGATGCCAGACGAGACAAGAACTATGTTTTTGTGCAAAATTTACAAAACAGTGTTTTTAATTTTTACTTTTATAAAATTATTTTTTACATAGGGTGACCACCCAGCCAGTATGTCCATGTGGGCCCCTGAAGGGTTACATTTGGGCTGCAAATAAGGGTCCCATGTGGATTTGTCTGCAGTTCCCATGATAGCCCCACATGTGTTTGCCCATATCAGAATCAGAATCTCTTTATTGTCATTGTACCAAGTACAACGAAATTGAGGTAGAGCTCTTAGGTTTAGTGCAAGAATTTACAGACCGACAACAAATATCAGTAAAACAATGAATATCAGTAAAAGGCACAGTTATTTTCATTAAAAAATAAAAAGTATTGCAAACTAAGATATTTGTAAAACATAGAATTTAAGTAGTGCAAACGACATGAACGATAAATATCGTGGGATAAATAGTGTGGAAAATAAATAATATGAAATATTCAGATCTCTGATTCAGATTCTGATATGGGCAAACACATGTGGGGCCACCATGGAAACTGTGGACAAACCCACTTGGGACCCTTATATGCAGGCCAGATGTAACCCTTCTGGGGCCCACATGGACATGCTGGCTGGGCAGGTGTGCCAGTTTGTGAAGGATGGCACAGTGGAGTCATCTTCCAGTGTTACCGATCTGGTTTGGTTTGAAACTCTAGTGCAGGGGTGCCCAAAGCCAGCCCTCGAGGGCCGGTATCCTGCATGTTTTAGGTATTTCCCTCTTCCAGCACACCTGGTTCAATTAATGATCAGCTCATCATCAAGCTCTGCAGAAGCCTGATAATGATGAAATGGCTTCCAGGTGTGATGGAAGAGGGAAATATTTAAAACGTGCAGGATACGGGCCCTCCAGGACCGAATTTGGACACCCGCTCTGGATACCCCTGCTCTAGTGTGTGATGAGTTATGAGCAGAGGTGGGTAATCCCAGCTCCATAGAGTAAAAGTCCTACCAAGTATTGGTTCTACCTGTTCACTCTACACAGGTGAGTCCACTAATCCCTTCATCTACCTGGATGAGGAGTTGTGCTCATCAAAATGGGCTGGTTAAGGGACTGGTGGGAACAAATACATGGCAGGACCTTTACTCTATGGAGCTGGGATTATCCAGCTCTGGTTATGAGCCATTTACAGCTAAGCCAAGGTCAATGTGCCACAAGTCTTCACTGAAATGTTAAACTGACAAAGAAAAAATAGGAATTTCTGTGTGTTTCCATCCATGACTGCTAGAGTGAGAAAATATAGTTTATTTAGGTTTTTTTTATTTTTTTTTTTAAGAAATAACTGCTTTTGTTGCTCACAAGGTGTTTTACTTCTTTTTGGCCTCTATTACTCTTTTTATTTTCAGCAGTAAGACAAGAAAATGCCAAGCAGTCTGAAATTGATGTGAGGAAACAAAATTTACTTTGTTTTTAAGTGTTTTTGATCAACAATGCATTGATGATATCATTTTCATTTTAGAATGTTTTCTGATGATTAGAATCAGAGGGCTTCTATTATTTATATTTTTGTTCACCAGAACATGATTAAGATAAAATATGAAAATGTAAGTCTACATCTCAGCTTTCTAACACCCATCCATGTTTTGAACTGCTTAGTCCTCCTGAGGATCAGGGGATGCTGGAACCTACCCCAGCTACCAACGGCCAAAGGCATGGCACTCCCTGGACATGTCACCAGCTCATCACAGGACAGACACATACATTCAGTCAACCTTTCACTCACATTCACAGCTACAGGAGGGACACATAGACCAATGAACCTATTTAAGGTGCATGTCTTTGGATCCAGGGGAAAGTGCTAACCACTGCACCACCATGCCACAGACATTCTAACAAGTCCTATGCAGGACTTGTTAGATAAATATAATATAAATGTCAAATATAGGACTCTTTGTCCTATATTTGGTTTAATTTATTTGTTACAAACATATACACTACTCACAAAAGTTAGGGCTGTTCAGCTTTCAGATGAAATATCAGAAATCACCTAAAATGCCCTATTACCTTTACAGATAAACTTAATTTGTCCATCTCTAAATTTTTAATACATATCTCCGGCTGTTTGATTGGTCAGTGCTTTTTGCATACTCTTCTCTAACGGTGTTTAACTGCAAAAATCACAATAACTGTTTGATCCATGAATCGACCATTAAATGTCCTGGTTCCATGAGTTTTTAATCCAACAGTCCTCTTCATCACAATCAACAGTACCTGGCCATTGTGAAACTCCAAACAGGATGTTCTCAGAGGGAAGTTACCACAGAGGGTCATCAGCAGGTTACAACAGAGACACTGGAAAGACTCACAGAAAGTTTAGAGGCAGATGTCTTTTGGCACATGCCATGCTGATGACCACTTCATTGTAAACAGCGCCTTGCAGAACCAGATGATAAATGCCACTCGACTCCAGTCACCTTTAAGGGAAGTGAGAGGTACCCGTGTCATGCCTAACCAGTCAAAACCACTTACATCATTACGGTCTGCATACCAGGCAACCTGTAAGGCTACCTGACCACACCACCAAGCACAGGCATCATTGTCTTGCCTGGGCCAGGGAGCCTTTGTGTTGGACAAGGAACCAGTGGGCCTCAGTGCTGTTCTCTGATGAAAGTCAATTCACATGAAGCATAAATGGAGGTGTATCTAGTCCATATAGAACTGCCCTACACCTTGTGAACGGTATTGTAACAAGCTGAAAAAACCTGAATAACATCATTAATCCAGTCGTGCCTCTGCATGAGCAACACAGGCCTGGTTTCATCTTCATGGATGACAGTGCCCCTGCTGATGGAGGTCACATCATCAGGGGGTACCACAAACTCCAGTGAAGTGGACTGCACTTTCTCCAGACCTGAATCCCACAGAAAACCTGTGGGATCAGCTGAATCATCGTGTAGAGCAGTGTTTCTCAATGGGGGTGGTACTGCCCCCCAGGAGGCGTTGGGACAATGTCAGGGGACATTACAAATGAGAAAGGGGGCACCCAGGTACAAATAGGGGGCGTCACTCACTGTTATACATCACAACATTTATACATCACTGTCACGATCACAAATTTTGGGGGGGGTAGGGGGGCAGCGGGAGGCTCATTATGCCATTAGTGGGCGTTTGTTCAGAAAAGGTTGAGAAACACTGGTACAGAGGGTTGTAAACCTGCACCCCCGAACGTCACAAACCTGTGGACAGCCCTTGAAGAAGCGTGGAATACCATGCCTCAGCAGACAATAAATCAACTTGTGAACATTAGATGTCATTATCAAACTGTAATTGATGCTCAAGGACACATGACAAGTTATTGAGATATTGCCATTTTTTGTAGTTTCCACCACTGTTGTTATATACCCCTGCCCACTCCAGAGGGCAGGGGTATATAGATGTACCAGGAATTCTGTCCTTTTTTCCAACCCATTTCTCAGACAATGTTCAATGTTGAATTTAAATTTGTGGATTTCTTAGAAATTCTTTTTAAATTTCTACTTGGAAAATTTATCCAACCGATTTCTCTGACACTATTCACTAGATTATTTTCCAAATTGACATGTTCTTTACCACTGAGCAAGGGTGTTAATAAGCTCTGCTTACTTTTTCACTTGTTAGCTTTTGTTTCAGTAAATTGCATGAGATGAAGAAATTCCCATTGCATGCTTCTACTTAAATGCCTGACTTGGATGATATTTGAATTTTTTACATTTTCCATAAATTTCAGCCAAAACTTTTTGTGAGTAGTGTACATACAGTACAGACATGTGGATATAGTACAATAAAGTTTTTGACAAGCTTTTATTTTATTTTATTTTATTTTTTTACAATTTTCTCAAAATATCTGGGAAGATGCCATAAACAGCCTATCATGGGAACAGATTCCATGACACCCACGGTCACTTGTTGATTGCTGGGATAGCGTCCAGTTTCCCTGTGACCTTCCAGAGAATTAACTGGTTTGGAAAATGAATTCCATTTTCCCTTTTATAAATTGATGCCATTTCTGTCTACTGTTTGAAAGTGAAGACAGTGTTTAAGACCATTGACAAAATGATAAACAACTTCATTTGGGCTGGAAAAAGGCCCAGAATGACTTTGAAGAAAGTCCAGACTAAAACAGATCATGGAGGACTACGTTTACCAAATATGCAGCTTTTACCAAAAGGCTTTCACAAGTGCACAAATAACAACACTTATATCAAACAAAGACAGCAGGCTGATCTGGGTGGACTTGGAGAGCAAAATAAATGCCCCATTTAAAGCTGCTGACTATCTGTTCCAACACCCTGATACAGTTAAATCTAATCCAATTATGATTCACACTTGAAACGTATGGCATCATCTACATAAAAAAGAAAACATCTGACCCTTTCTACTGGGTACATCTTCAGTGTGGAACAACCCAAAATTGGAGGGAAAATATTCTTTTGGGCAAGGTGGCATACTAAAGGTATCTCTGTCATAATACTGGAAGGGCTCAGGGTGTCTGTGTGTGTCGGCACGATTCTGGCAAATGTCGACATTTTTAACTGGCCAATTTGGTACCTACGGTTGAAGAATAGTCCCATCTCCACATTAAATATCTCGGCAAGTTGACAGGACCAACATTTTCAGAGATATTAGTCATTTTGGAATACAATTGCCTTTCAATCACGGAAGTGCAGTAGCATGCTTCATGATGGGAAATGAAGTTAAAAACAGGAATGCCACATTTACAAGCTACAGTCCTGACATATTGGTATGTGAGCCAGGTCTGGAGAGGGTGGCGGGGGGGGAATTCCCCCTTAAACAAACATCCTGCTTTTTCAGGATAATATTCTGTTGACAATTCAAGATTTACAGACAACATATAATATATACAATATCCAGAGTCAGCCAAAATAATGTATACACACAAGAAAAACTTGTATACATATTTCAATACCAAATTTATTCAGACATCATGAGATTAATACAAGATACTTTTGTCCTCTACAATTACAAGAAGTGCTCAAAGTGGTGGCCATTGGCTTCCAGACATTTATCTGAACAGCGAATTACTGCTTGGGTAATGTTGGCCAAAGTGTCCACTGGGATTGCTGAAAATTAAGGGAATTACCATGTTTGGTTAGCCATATTTATAACTATCTTACTGAAAGCATTAGTGATGTTAATTCAGGGCTCCAAAAGGTGCGGGAAACTGACTTAGAAAAAACATTTGGGAAGGATGAGTGGGATGCATTAGTTAAACAAATGTTAAAGCCAATAAGGAATGTAAGGTCCACTTCAATTAAAAAATATCAATAGACTATACTGGACACCTGTAAAACTGAATGGAGCAGGAATATGCAAGGAGACACAGTTCATATGTTTCTCACCTGCCCAAGTCTGACCTCTTATTGGCATATTGTCGTGGGAAAGATAAATAGTGCTTTAAATTTGAATTTTGATCCTGACACCTGCATTGTGTCTTCTTAATTGTCTGGATCATAATGTTGGATTAGAAACAAAAAGAGCACAGTGGCTTAAAATTACTACTCACTACAGCTAAGAGGGTCATAAAAGGCTCTGGAAGGGCCAGAACAACCCCACTTACACTGAATGGTATACAGCTTTATCAGAGACCACATTGTATGAAGGACTGATCCACAAGATAAATGAACAGCTTGAAGATGAAAATGCATGGGAGCCCTCATATTGAAAGATATTGATTATAGACAGATCATAATGAAAGATGCAGTGTGCCTCCCCTTTTATTTTATTTTATTTATTATCATTATTATCTTTTTTTTTTTTTGACTGGCTGGGGGAGGGTGGGTTTGGGAGGGGAAAAAAAGTCAAATCCTTCACCATAGGACATTTTGCTAATGTGTGCTTTGTGCCAAATCAGTGCATGGTGCTGTGTGTTTGACTGTGCTGAGTGTGTTGAGTGTGATGTCCTTGTGATTTCATGTTGTCAGTTTTGTACCTTTTGAAGGATTTAATAAATATAAAAAAAAATGAAGAAAAAAAAAAGCACATTAAGACAAAATCCTGCAATAACCAGAGCTGCCATATTGCTTGTGTGATAGAATATGGAGCCAGAGTCTCCACAGTAGAACAGGGATTGATGGCATCGTTAAGTAATTGATACTAATACTTTTATAGATGTGCTTATCGATCCAGTACTTAAATGGTATTCTTAGCAGTTCTTTGTTTGTATGTGGGTTCCAGGCTGCTAGCAATGACAGACTAACTATGAGCAAATGTCACACTTTGCATTTTCCCCTTTCCACTTGGTGGACTGTCACTAGGTTTTGCGATAGGTCACTCTTGATTGTGCTTGAATATGTAAAAGCTCCATGTCCTTGAGTGAAGTGACCACCCTGCCATTTACTTTTCTGTCACTGGGATGTCTGTGTCTTTTAGTTGCTTAGAGCTACAGTGTGTGACAGAGAGCTGATCACTTGGACAAAAATACAAAGTCATCTTTTGGAAAAATGCGATGAATGTTTTTTTTTTTTTCTTTCAGTGTTTTAATTTGGGATAACATGGGATTGACGTGGGATAACATGAAGCGGGTGGGGTTTATGAACTATATGTCAGCCAGATAGCAAGGGGACACAGTGTCTGTCTTTATGTTAATTCTAAAGGTTCACCCCTCACACTCGCCCTACTCCCTCCTCTTATCCATATATGCACAATGAACACTAAAAAAAAATCATAAATCCAAAAATCCAAGATGGGGACCACCAAAATGCCAAACTCTAGGCTTCAGAAGGGCAGTCCATTAAAACCAATGGGTGATGTTAGACAGGTTTCTTCCATTGTATATGTAGTCTAGGTTCTCATTTAAACATATCTCCTGTTAACCTTTCCTTCATTTATGCCTTCAACTCTTGTTGTTATTTGTAATGATCGCACTGATGGTCTTCTGTTGTTGTATTTTATCTGAGCTGAGCTGATCTTCATCATGACGCTCTGTTGATGTTCTTATAATGAAGGGTCTAAGAATCAGACAAAAGACATGAACAGAACAAACTGAAAGAGAGGAACTTATTGTTGGCTATAATATTGTGATTAGCATAAAAGGATTCCCTTGAAAATATTGCTAAAATTGTGAGGTGTCACTGATCATGGACATTAGAGTGCCACAGAAACATGCTCAGATCCTCTGTCTACTTCTTGGCTGAGTCTGTGGGAAATGATTTCAGGTCAGTGCTCATGGCCTCTTTATTCCTGTTTCGCGGCAGATCTGACACCTGGCTCGCTGCTCCCTCCCAGCTCCTCATTAATTGCTGCTGATACTAACAGGAAGCGAGCAGCTGGAAAAACGGGCCATTTGGATGCGACAGTGGCAGCCTCATTTAGAATAGCAACACAACTTTGACTGTATTAACTAGGGGTGTAATAGTGCACTCGTTTAAGTACCGAACTGTTTCAGTTTGGGGCCTTCGATACAGTACGGAGGTATAACAAATGAATACATGTAGCCTATGTGAAGAACGCAAACACCCGAGACGCAGGGTTGCTGCAAGCAGAACCCATGTGCATAGTTTCCCCTATGTACATTCGCTGCTGAATTCTCAGTGCCCCTGCAAAAAAAAAAAACAAAAAACACTTTATTCTGAGGTGGGGCACCAATAAGGGGGGTAAATATAACAACAGAGAGTATAACAGAGGCACAGAAGCCAGGTCGGACATTCGAAGTGTGTTAAGTTTCACTTTTGGTTTTCGGTAGTTACACTCCCCCACACACACTGGTCTCCTTCACTGTACCAAAAACATATAAAAAATGTATCGAACCAAAGATCCCTGTACCAAAAACCTAACAGAAATGTTTCTGTACCGTTGCGGCCCTAGTATCAACACAAAAAATGATCCATTCCACAAATACCATGAGCATTTAGGGGACAGATAAAGATGGGTAAAAATGAGTACAGATGAATACAGATGCTTTAGTGTGCTGCTTTCAGCTTAGTTCCTTTGTCCAGGGTAGTGCTTCAGTATGAATCCATCTGGCTGAGGGGGTTTATGCCTACTGGCTTTGAGTTGGTCTCCAGAGTTGTCTTTCATAGTCTCATTGAGTTCTGGATGAACTGTCTTAGGGCCAGATCTACTAAGATCCCAATTTGCATGTATTAATTTGCGTGCGCAATCTAGAATTTTGCGTGTGAAGTTGAACTGTGGTTTGTAGGTGATTTACTCAGATTGCTTGTGCAAATGTCAACAGGTGCAAAGTCTTGGAGATTGCCCTATTTAAATGAGGATTTTGTGTGTGCGCTAAACTGCTCTGGGATCCAACAGCACTAATGGTAACAGTGCGCTGAATGATCCAGATGCACGGAAATGTAGAGTTACGAGGAGTTTTGTCATTGAACGTATTGCATGACTCATTCATTCATTTATTTTTGTTTTAGAAGTTGGGGGGCTGTGGGGGTTGTTGAATTGAATGACTGTCAGGCACACATAATTTTGTCACACTTTAGCCTAATGTCTGTGTGTATTTTTAATCACAATCATCAGATCAAGTGGAAAAGAGTCCTGTAACGTGTGTGTGTGTGTGTGTGTGTGTGTGTGTGTGTTAGCGTCAGTGTTGGGCTTGGTCAGTCCGATGGGAGTCATACATTCTACAGTAAA
>JAPQRP010000028.1:27828699-27847450 GCA_037367295.1 Apogon hyalosoma
CCCCCCCCCCCCCCCCCCCCGCGTCATACGTCTCAATTATTTTTTCTTCCGCCTATCTAAAACATGTTCACACGAGGGTGAAAAATGCATTCTCTGTGCCTCGTTTCATCATTTTGATGTCTCCTTCTTGGACGATAACCACTTAAATGCACAATTCTGCATCCAAAACGTTTGCACCTCCCTTTGAGATATGTTAAATACAGATGCAGTTTCTATCAGCAAAATTGCTTTCGGGTTGATAAATCACTGTGTGTGTGCTAAATTAATATATTTACATTTTCTCCTCCCAGCACACACACAGTTGTGTGTAAACGTCCCATATTGCATATTCATTGTGGCAAAAGTACTAACTGGATACAGACGCGCTATTTTGCACCTTTGAAAGATGCAACCCTTAGTGCGCACTGTTAGTAAATCAGTTTGTACATTTTTGTGCAGTGAGTTTGCACACATTTTGATACATGCAAACTGTTAGTAGATCCGGCCCTTAGTGTCCTGTTGATGTTATTCAGCTTTAGCCACTCCAGTATCCCTGTGTGGTATGAGTCATAGGCTTTCTTGTGGTCAGTCCAGGCAGTGCACAGGTTGGTGTTCCTGGTTGTATTGTCTCAGGCGATTGCCCCATCAGCCAGCAGTTGGTGCTTGGCTTCTCTGTTGTTATTACCAATTCCTTTCTGCTATGATGCTTGATAGGAGCCTCCATGTCATGCTGAGGCAGGTTATAGGCTGGTAGTTGGTTGGTGTTGTTCCCCTCTGGTGGTCCTTCATGATGAGGACTCTCCGACCTTGGTTTAGCCACTCTGGGTGGTTTCCCAACATTAGCAGCTGGTTCATCTGTGCTGATAGGTATTCATGTTGTGCAGTCAGCTTCTTAAGCCAGGAGGCATGAATCATGTCGGGCCCTAGTGCTGTCCAGTTCTTCAGGTTGGACACTTTTCTTTGGATATCTGATTGGGTGATGACTACCAAGTCTTTTTCAGGGAGGTTTCTGTGCTCCCAATGGCTGATTGACTTGTCAGCATTTATGTTTAACAAGTGGTTCACATACTGTTTCTAAACAACAAAACCATTACAAGACTAACATGAGGTAAAACTGGCATTCTGAAGAGGTTTAGAACCTGAAAGGCAATAAAAATCTGTGGACTGTGGAGAAATTTAGTCCAGTTTAGTCTCTGCCCTCAAAAAGCTTTACTGAGGAGCAAGCTGTCAGGATGATGTGAATTATTGAGCATGTGTTGGATACATAGATCCTGTAGTGTGGTTTCACTGGACTCTTTCCTTCTGTGGTGGGGGATGGCACATGGATTAAAGGCCACGCTTGGAGGCTTATGGGTGCAGAGGCAGAGAGCAGACAGAGGCTCATGCATACATATACATTATTCATACATATATCTATACAATACATATATCATTTATGGCAACAAAATAATAATAATAGTAATAATGAGTAGATTTTCAGTTGGGAAAAAAAAAATTAAATGTTTTTTTAAAAATTAACTGAATCCACTTAATCTAAATGTAACCTCAATTCCAGTGAAGTTGGCATGTTGTGTAAAATGTTAATAAAAACAGAATACAATGATTTTCAAATCCTTTTTGACCTACATTCAATTGAATACACAACAATGACAAGATACTTAATGTTCAAACTGATAAACTTTATGGCTTTTAACAAATACTCACGAATTTTGAATTTATAGTACCAGTTGAATGTCAATTAATCATCGTTATAGACTCCATGAATTTAGATCATTATGATGGATGCCTGTTGTACTTTTGTAAGACAATATCAGAGAGAATTAGCAGAACTTACCAATTTCCTGTTATCTTCTATTATAGTTATTTATTTAGTTTTTAAAGCCATATACATTAGTTAAACCTGGCCATGTGACTCATTTTTGGGCATTTACAGCCAAACCATTTGTGTTAGAACAAAACCACAATTCAGGATACAAATCTTAGATGCACAGCTAGCTTTGGTGTTCAGGCTTTTTTTTTTTTTTTTCATTCCCAGTCCTGCTCACAGTGCCAGATGAGTGTTGAAAAGTTTTAATAAGTAACTTTTGTCATAATCACACCACAAAAGACACGAATTAATTATTTTCTTTGTTTCATGAAACTGTCACGATTTAAGATAAGATAAAATAAGACTTTGTCACTGTATTTTCATTCAGTGAAATTGGAGTGCACCTCCATAAAAGATATTCAAAAAAACCATTCATATATACATATAAAACGCACAAGGCACAATACAATTTTCATTTAAAAAGTTAGATATTTCAGTTAATAAATTAAAAGTAAACAAACATTATTGTACATCATAATTTCACTGTCTGCTCTTTAAGTGCAGAGTTCAGTGTGGTTAAGGCTTTGGAAAATAAACTGTTCAGTAGTCTTGTGGTGTGGGATTCGATTGACCTGTGGCATCTTCCTGAGGGGAGGAGTTGGAACAGATGATGAGCTGGGTGATACAAGTCCTTTAAAAATGCCAGATGCTTTCTTTAAACAGCAAGTGGTGTGACTGTTCTCAAGGGCTGGCAGGCTTGTACTGGTGATCTTCTCTGCAGCTTTTACAACTCTGTAGTGCAGATTTTTCAGCTGCAGACCTATTGCCGTACCACAGCAATATCCCATGAGTCAGTATGCTCTCAATGGAATAAAGACACCAGCAGTTTGTTGTGATAAGCTGGTCTTCCTAAGTGTTCTCAGAAAGTACAGCTTTTGTTGTGCCTTTTTAACCAGCGAGTTTGTGTTTGCTGACCATGTGAGATCATGATTTATTTGGGTGTCCAAGTACTTAAAGCTGCTGACCATCTCTACTTCTCCGTTAATGTAGAGAGGTCTCTAGTCATCCTGCTTCTTCCTGAAATCCACAATCAGTTCTTTTGTCTTCTGGATGTTGAGAACCAGGTTACTATCCCTACACCAATCTGTCAGTCTCTGTACATCCTCTCTATAAGCAGACTCATCTTCACCTGTGCTCAGACACACTACTGCTGTATTATCTGTGTACTTAATGATGGTGTTGGTGTTATGTATTGGTGTGCAGTCATATGTAGAGAGTACAGGAACCGGCTCAGCACGCAGCCCTGGGGGGGCTCTGTGTCGAGACAGAGTGTGGAGGATTGTTGGGTTCCCATCCTGACTGTGACCTGTCTTTCAGGAACTCTTGTATCCACAGGCAGATGTCTTGCTCGAGACCCGGGTCAGTCATTTTGGAATACAGTCTGCTTGGTCTGATGGTGATGAAAGCAGAATTAAATGAAAGGACAGCAGATCATGAGCAACGAAGGACACTTTATTCCTGTCACGGTTGAAGGTCGGATGTTGCTTTGGATTTTGAAACCCCTTTGGTTGTTATTAACTGCCTGGGTGGATCCCAAATGAGCACAGACCCCTGGTCTTATGCCCCACATGCTCAATGGATAATTTGGTCGAGACAAATTTTTGTTCCTAAGTTACATTTGTCTTCAAAACTGACAAAACAGGCAGGATATAATTGTCTGGTCTGATCTGGTCTTTGTCTTCATTCTGTATTGCCCCGTCTTGGTTTTGACTTGGTTTTAATCCCTCACAGTTTTGATCTGGGTCTTGATACACTCTGGGCTTTTTTCATGATATGGTTTAGGTGATCTTGACTACAACAAACCTTTCATACAAAATATAACTAGAAATAACTTAAAGTGAAATGCATCATTGTAGCAATGAATTTCCTGTGACTAGAGCGTCTCATACAGTACATTCTAGGGATGCAATGGTACAGGATAGCCATGATTCAGTGCATATTGCGGTTCTTGAGTCACAGTTCATGGTTTGGTACGGTTCAGATGCAGAGCCCCAGCTGTGCACTGAAACATAAGTTGTTAATTTATGTTCAATAATGTACATAAATAGGTTAGTCTGTTTTTAACATTGTCATGTGTCACTGCCTTCATACTTCCATGCATCCTTGTCCTTTGAAATGAGCGTTTCTCAATCAATCCACCGGAGGGTCACTCTGGCCAAATAACATGAAGAGTAAAGTTTTTCAAGAAGAAGAAAGTCAGTAAAAACAAACTTAGTGATGACAGAGAAGGTTTTACTAATGTGGATACTAATGTTAAAGTGGAACTAAACAGGATTTTACTGTTTGGTTCTTCTTCGCTGATTTTGTAGCATTTTTCTCTGCGGACCTCCCCCTACAGTTTTGGAGTACATATTTACTGCTGTAAAACCCAACCATGTCTTGTTTTTAGTGAAACTGGTGATCAGATACGCTACTGGAGTGTAGAACGGAGCGGAATGGGAAACTTTAGCTGGACATTGAAGTTTCGAACATTGGTTTTATCAGGAGGGAACATGCAGATAAAAACATGAGGCTCGGTCTGCAGCCGCGAGCACCATGCCACTAATGTTAGTTAGTTCATGAGCGAATGGTGATGCCCCGGTGTCCTATTGAACATCTTAGGAACTCTTTTGTTCCTGCTGTTGTGCGCTTTTATAATGAGAACTGTATTTGAAATTGCTACTGCCCTGTTAACATTAGCGCGCTAACATTTACTGTACAAGACACAGGCATACAGCACCAGCTAAGCTCGAACATCAAGGCTAATTATTATGCCGATCGCTATTCAGATGAAACCAATTAGACATGGGTCATAAAATGAACTACAAATATCTGACAAAAACTAGACTCAGCTGATGTGTCTAGTAATAAAAACACTCTCCTGCGGCAGACAAATGGCCATCTAGGAAACAAAAACATATGCCTGCGTGACACAAAAAAACAAAAAACAAAACAGGATTACTAGTAAGTATGCGAACATCTGTGCTAGCCAACAAGTATCCAAGCATCGTTCATAAAATAAGTTCATAAACGATTAAACACTGTAACAACCAATAGCACCATCAAGACCACAAATCCCCAGAAATACATAGAGTATAGAGAATTTATCTGTGCCAGCTCTGCCACTGGAAATGTCTGTAAAATGAAGGCATGGCTGTCTTGTGTTTACAGTTAACCAGCGGTACCTAGCTGGAGGTGTGTTTGTGTGGTGGTGCCGCAAACCGTGACGTTTCTCGCGAGACACACGATATCTTGGACTAGATCTAGGCTCCGGGACGGTATTGAGAAGTTGCAAATGTCAGATTCGGCCCTAGAGGCGTTAGTGGGTACACGGAGGGCTTCCACTCAACCCATTTAACCATCACAATTACTCTGAAACTGTTAAATTAAGGTAAAAATATCATCTAGTCCCGCTCTATATATTGAGAAGGGTAGTTGGAAGTAGAAAGGCTGTGCTCCGCTGCTTCCGGCTCGGACTGTCTCCACCCACCACTTAATGCTCCAGCCGGGGTTCACGTCCGGCTTCAACCAATGAGAGTAGAATTCCGGAAGTCAGTCGTCTTGCAAAGCTCTAATATAAACGCGAGGTGTCCTGCAGTGTCATCTGAAAATGACAAATTAGCCGTACCGCGGTACATGCTTGTACCGAACAGTACGACGGTACAATGTGCACCTAGTTCATTCAGTATTTCAATGAATTCTGAAATAATTTATATTAATTGATAATCTGAGGTCATTCTAAAACAGATAACTCGTGTGTGTTCACGACGATGACGCTAACAGCTGTGATGGGTGACAGTGTAAGATCCCCTTGTAATATATAATAGTCTAATATTCATGAAGACCATGGTACGGTCCCATAACACTCTCACACTGGAGCACAAAGCACCATTAAAACAAAGACAATGTGACTCAACTTGATTGTATTATATTGGATAATAATCCGTGACCTTTTCCTTTTTTATTTGTGTAGAAGTTCTAATGGATTCAACAACAGCAACAGCAGAACTAGGCTGGACCATCCACCCATCACAGGGGGTAAGTAAAAAAAAAAAAAAAAAATCTGTATTACTTCTGTTTTACAGTATATGTTTTCCATTGTTGTGAAAATATAGGCCTGTAGGTATAAGAAAAGGTCATTGTCAAAAATGGTATTGCTCATTATAATCCTTTTTAATAAACACTCATGGATACTGTTTGACAGGTAAACAAAGGTGAACATAGGCCACTCAGGGTCATGTCTACAGACCTGTTTTTAATCCAAAGCGTCAATCTTCAAACTGTCTAGAAAAGTGATAATATGTGTGTTGTGAAAATGTTAAAAAAAAAAAAAGACCAGTGGTAATGTTTTAGTTAAGGCAGTGCTTCTCAACAGGGTACCAAGAAAGCTGAGAGGGCAGTGGTGAGACTGAAATGGGGGGCGTTAGTCTGTATAAGTATCAATATGAAGCAGCATGTTATGTTAGTGGTGAATTTCCATTTCAATCAGCAGTTTATTTACTGTGTACTGTATAAAATGGGCCTACTACATCTGCAGGCAAACCTTTAAACTGTGATGAGGATGATGATGATGACGACAATGTACTGAGTCTTAATATTTGCATGACATTATAATAGAAAGAAATATGTATTCATAGCCTAAGCATTTTCTCTGATCAGAAAAGGCACTTAAAACTTACCATATATTTGAATGGAAACCCCCCCTCATATATACACTGCGATCATTATGCCTTAAAGTTTGGCATTTTGGCTTTTACTATCTGTGATTTTTTTGGGAGAAATTACCCTATTTGAGCAAATAGATGGGGAATCAGACTTGCAAAGTCAATGGTACAGCAAATGTACTGAAAGAGATTAAAAAAAAGAAAAGAATGAACCTATATTGTGTGTGCTGTGCAGCACATCGTGGAGAACTGTGTTGCTCTTCCACAGTAACTCCAGTTCTGTGACTATGTATGCAGCCCTCAAACAGGCTTTGAGATGTGTAAAAAAAAAAAAAAAAAAAAAAAAGGAATAATATATAGGTAAAGACAACTGTGTCCCTCTTGAACATTAATACAGTCAAATCATTACTGTCCATGTAAACCTATGCCATTGATTTAAAGCCCTGCTATTCTGTGGTAACAGTTTTGGTTCTTCTTTTTCCTATAGTGGGAGGAAGTTAGCGGCTATGATGAAAACATGAACACCATCCGCACATATCAGGTTTGCAATGTCTTTGACAGCAGCCAAAACAACTGGGTCCGCACCAAGTACATCCGTCGCCGGGGTGCACAGCGGATCCACGTCCAGATGAAGTTCTCAGTGCGTGACTGCAGCTCAATACCAAATGTTCCAGGTTCCTGCAAAGAGACGTTTAACCTCTACTACTATGAGTCTGACTCTGACATGGCAACTAAGTTGTCCCCGCTTTGGATGGAAAACCCCTGGGTAAAAGTTGACACAATAGCGGCTGATGAGAGCTTCTCTCAGGTCGACCTGGGCGGCCGTATCATGAAGATCAACAGTGAAGTCCGGAGTTTTGGACCTGTTTCACGCAATGGATTCTATCTCGCTTTTCAGGATTATGGCGCCTGCATGTCACTCATTGCTGTGCGTGTCTTCTACAGGAAATGTCCCAGAGTTGTCCTGAATGGTGCTGTCTTTCCTGAGACTCTGTCTGGGGCAGAGAGCACCTCTCTGGTGGCAGCTAGAGGGGTGTGTGTTCCTAATGGGGAGGAGGTGGACGTGCCCATCAAGTTGTACTGTAATGGAGATGGGGAGTGGATGGTACCCATCGGCCGTTGCATGTGCAAAGCTGGGTATGAACCGGTGGACAATGGTACCGTGTGCAGAGGTAAGGAAGCTGCTACTGTCCTGTGAGAGCTCTGCTATGTGGTTGTGTCACTGGGTTTGTTCTCTGATATTAAGCGTTTTTGAAAGTTCATCAATTTTTTAACCTGCAGGCAACTACACTCAGCCCTATCGCTATGTATATGCTAAAAATCAGCTGTAAGATACTATTGTGGACACCAAGGTCAAAAGTCGTGTTTTTGGGTTTTTTTTGTGGGGTGATCTTTTTTTCATATAAAGCACAAATCAGATAAAAAAAATCATGAAATGGGTTGAAAATGTTGTTACTATTTGCAATGCTCTGGTCTGTGATATTTTGTTAAATCCTCCATTTCATACTGATGCAGTGAGATGAGATGGTGAATCATTTGAGCAACCATAGCAACAACTCTCAGTTATTCTTTTCAAATTACCAGGTTTTCACTTTTCACTCCACTTTTTTTCTTGCTGTTTGAGTAACCTGAAATAAATGAACAGATGTTGTGATCATGTTCAAAAATTAGGCACTGACAATATTTGATTAACATGTGTCTTTTTTCTGGGAAAATATCATCTGTTATTAGTGAAGGAGCTATATAATTAATCCTGATGACATCCTCCACTGTATCGTGGTTCAGAGTAAAGATTTTTCTGTGACTGATCCTTGAGAAAAAATGATAAAGGACCCACAGGACTCTTTGATTAAAAAAAAAAAATCCTCCTGATACAGATCTTTGACAAAGACCCCCTCCTCACTTCCTGTGATACAGATCTTTGGGTTTAGTCACTTGTACCTGATCCACGTCTTGGATGAATCCTGCATTTTGCTCAAGTTTGGTTTAGGCCTTTGGGTCCCATATCCCCTCACCCACTCTTATAACCTTCTAATGTACCATTTAATATGTTTATGGTTGAGTTGAATACTTTGTTTCCCCCACCCTTTGGCTAGTTGTATAAATACCACTTCTGCTTAAGTCTTTCCAGACTCATACCCTGTGTCTGTAAGCCCACCATGCCCACTGGTATTCGATAAACCACACCACTGCAACATACTTTGGAAAGGGATGTTTGAGTGTTTGTACAAGATCCTTTTTGTGCAAATTAAAACACTGTAATTTTACAGAAAGATGGACAAATGCACAGATGTTACCATAAAATAAATAGCACCAAAGTCAAAACTACTGCCTTTTCAACTAACTTCCAGTCTTAATGGCTGGGATATCAGTTTGATTATTGTCCTTTACATAAAATGTTGTATTTAAGACAGCAAGACTGTCACAGTATGATGACCATGTCCAGAAATAGAACAGTGTCACAATTTGCGGTATCACACTTTTTTTTTTTATTGTTTCACAGTTACTTAGCAGTCAGAATTTTGGGTTACTTTATGCTGTTATAAGTTAAACTTGCAATTTTAAAGCTGGCTTGACCTTAAATACTTAACAGAATCATAAACATGATAATAAAAAATGTTGGAACAAGTTAGATTTGAAAATGTTTCAAGGAAGTACAGAAGCATGTGTTAAAATGATCAAATGAAGCACAGATACCTTAAAATTCAACTGAAATACAGTAAGGAGGTGTTTTTATTTAGTTGTTTCTTTCATTTGAATGTAAGCCAACCTGTCTAGAGTTAGTGTCAACATCATGTCTCTTGTCATTTTTAATAGGCCAGTAGTTTCACTGTGTACTGGTACAGTACACTACATTCAGCTCCCTGTTTGTGAGAATGACCAGTGTTTCCATATGATGACCCACTTAGATCAGCAACTGGAACTGAAAACCACCTAGTGCCTTACTGGTTCAGTTTCATATATGCACTTGTTTGTTCACTGAGGGTTGATGGGCATGTGCTGTAAAGACTCAGTCAGACTTTAATCTATGATTGCCTTTATGATAATGGGAGAAATAACACTTCAAAGGGTTAATATGGAGTTAAAGAGATGGATGGATGGATGGATGGATGGATGGATGGATGGATGGATGGATGGATGGATTGTATCTGAGGTTACATGCTTTTCTTTCAGATTCAAAATGTTTCAGTCTCATTCTACTGTTTTGATATATTTAATCATTAATATGAACATTTCTTGTGAAATGTTCTGTATCCTGGTGACTTCTTTGAAACACATTTAGGATCTATTTCTATTTCTATTACTATATTTGTTCTGACATGACTGATGACATGACCCATGTTCCCATTGGCTGTTGTGTCACCATCATATCAGCTGTCAGCGTGAAACCTTTTTGACATCTGTCACTGATGATTGGACTGGTCCTTCATATCAGTTAGCATTGTCATTAAAGATGTTTTCCAATATTTTATTTATTGCAAAGTTCTATTAATAGGCTGCCCTTCACTGCTGATCTCAGTGACCACCACTCATCCCTGATGGCTTGTTGTCATGTATTGATCTGTGTTTATTGAAGTATCTTCATCCTGTACCAAAAATAGTAGGGCCTGGAGACATTTTACACAGTGTCCAATACAAGATTGATGTTAACTTTATTGGGCAAACTCAAAAAGAGGATACAATGGATTTTACTTTAGTTAACCAGTAATTGTTTTGTGACTGACTTGCAAAGACTTTGACATTGATAAGTGACAGTTGACATATATTATATAATTTGTCATCTGTTGGGTCACCGCAAAAAAGTGGGTCATGGACTACCTCTGAACGGGTCTGCGATAAAAAAACCCAAAAAAACAAAAACAAAAAAAAACAGAAGCAACAACAACAAAGAGAAAAAATGAAAAGCAAGCTAGCTGATTTCATTTTTGCAGATGTGTGTGAAATATAAGCAGGAGGATATGTGTAGATTATACTGCAAGCAAAGATTATAAAGGCAAGAGGTCAAAACGTAAATAAGCTCTTGAGTATTAATATGAATTTACTATTATTTATGTCGATGAAAAGGGACTAACATCTGATCTCTTCTCTAAAAGAGCATAAAACCATCAAAACTGATACGTCATTTACAGTTGAACCAGCTTATATAGATGCGAAAACATATCTGTGTAGGTTCTCATTTGCCCAGGTCATCGTTCATGCTGGACTGGTTTAGCTAAACCAGTCCAGTTGAACCAAGAAGAACTACCAAGAAAAATGTGAAAACATTTTCCTTTACTTTTATTACTTATCCACAGATGTTGCTGTAGTGCTCACAAAATTATGTTATTTCAAAATTGTGTTATTTTTAAGAAGAATAATGCAGGGATGGAAAGAATTGCTTGGTTTGAACTGTAAAAATGCATTACAACTTCATGACCATAGGAAAATGTGGCTGCTATGACAATAAATAATGGTGAAGTGTTTTGATGGATCTTTTGTTGTCCATACAGTATGTATGGGGAGTCACACACACCATCCTCCCATGTGGCCCGGTTAACATGCCTTGTTTTACTTTGCCACCCCATGTAACCTCAGTTTTCTAGATCTGCCCCTGCTTGAGCGGTGAGCACTGAGGTGCTTCGACTCCTTTAAACTTGCCTATAAGTCTAGATTAGCAATCATTATTTATGGGCTGTACTTATTCTCACATGAAAAGTCACATGGATTGTCACCTTCCACTGTGCATTCAAATAGAAAAAAAAATCTTCAAAAGAAAGGAGACCAATGGATTGCATTGCAGTGCTTTCTTGCTTTTATTCTTACATTCCTTTCTTGCATAATCCCTGTGAGTCTTCTCTGCACCATGTTCTGACATGTTTTATGTCCCTGTGGTCAGTAAACCTGACAGCAACTGAAGGAATCCCAGAATATGTCACTCCAATGAGCTGACCTATTTTGAGGCAGACATTCAGGCTATTTCATAAAACATATTTTCTGCCTTGAAAATGTAGACATGCACAACATGAGATGAACAAATAAAGCTCACATCCATTACTTTAGAATCTGAGTCAATATCAACAGCTATTTAATAATTGTGCCTTTGTTACATCAATCCACTGGACCCATCTACATGATGGGGTCTAAGGTGGGGACAGGAAGGGAGCATTATCAGCAGTAGATTATTTACATTTAGAGCAATAGACACTGAAACCAAGTGTTTCAGCTAAAAAAACCACAAGAATACAGAATGTGTTTTTTTTTTCAGCTGAAACATCGAACAGTGAACATGTAAGACTCACAGTACCTTGGACAAACTTGGGGGAGCTAACCATAAGAGACTGATTGATTTTGTTCTAGTTGTTCTCATGCACTACAGTATATACCATGTTATTTCCTCCCTAAACTTACTGTCTTCATTTCTCCTCCTTTCCCTATTTGTTTCCAGCCTGTGTGTCAGGCTTCTCCAAGGCTGCACAGGGAGACCACAAGTGCCAGCAGTGCCCAATTAACAGCAGAACTATTAGTGAAGGAGCAACAAACTGCGTTTGTCGTAATGGCTACTACCGCACTGACTCGGACCCCCCACAAATGCCTTGTACCAGTATGTATATCCCATATTTCAGATCAGCATATTAAACCAGTATGCTCCACAACAAAACATTACAAAACACCAGACTTTTCTAAGACAGTGTGTCACATACTTACTGGGTTACTGGAAGATTGGCAAGTCCACATGTTCTTCCCAAAGTGTGTTGGCTGAATGTAAAGATATCAACAAAGCAAATGTGGGGCAAAGAAGTGCAGGTGAATACCTGATATTAAAAATATTATCCAGTTTTATCTTTAAAAATGTACCTGGTGTTTTTAATGTGCCTTCATTCCTTTCATTGAGATCAGATTGCTCTCCTCCAGAGAAAACCTGCATAATATTAGTCATAAGTGGCAAATACTGATATAATGTCACTCAGAGCATAATCTGTTTATCTCCTGCTTGTCTTATTTATTTATGTATTTATTTAGCTCAGTGATGAGCCACCTTTATATATTTTACATAATCGGGTTCTTGTAGGTGTATGTAATTATTGATGGCAAAAACCTGGCAGAGTCTAGTGTCATTAACCCATAAAGACCCAGTGCTACTTTTATGTCAGTTTCCAAATGATTTTTTTTCTCTATATTTAACCTTTCGTAAGTGATTTATCACCATCTATTGTAATATTATCTTATTTATTTTTAATTTTTTCCAGTGAAAATCAGGTATTTTCCTATATTTAATTTACTGATCATGTAGATGTTCAAAACTCAGATTAAAGTTGAAGGTAATTATATCACAAACAGAGAAAACTGAAGAATAGAACTGAACATAAACCCAGTGTCTCCATCCACTGTCATTAATCAGACCCCGTGGGTTTTACTGGTGAAACAATGTTGTAGAAGATGATGATGTTTCCATGGTAACTACAGAGCCTCTGAACGTCCAAATGGGTCATATCTGATGACCATGAAAAGATTACAAACTGTATTTTACACCAATTATTTACATGTATTGATAGGATTAGTGGATCAGCAGGTATTAAAGATTTTACATCAATAGATGGTTTTGGTCAGTGGTGGCTGTTTGGGTCTTTATGGGTTAATATTATGCTGTTGCTGCGCTGAGTTTCACTTAGAGCAGGGGTGTCCAACTCTGGTCCTCGAGGGCCGGTATCCTGCATATTTTAGATAGTTCCCTCTTCCATTACACCTGAAAGCCATTACATCATTATTAGGCTTCTGCAGAGATTAATGATGAGCTGATCATTAATTGAACCAGGTGTGCTGGAAGAGGGAAATACCTAAAACATGCAGGATACCGGCCCTCGAGGGCTGGAGTTTGACACCTGTGACTTAGAGGATGTGACAGGAAGTCCCATGACACCTACTGTACCTGTGCACACTGCTAAATTTTAATAATATTCAGTTGACTGAAACTAGACTAAAACTAAAATAGTTTAGATACTAAATTATGACTAAAACTAAATATTTTTGTCTAAAGACGATGACTAAAACTACATTTAAAATAGTTGTCAAAATTAACACTGTTGGAGACAAACTTCAATAGAAAATTTGACATAAAAGGGGTGACACTCTGGTCTCACATTTGTGTCAACAAAAAACTTTAAGCCACATTTTTCTTTTTTTTCTTTTTTTTTTTTTTTGCAGCTGTTCCGTCAGCACCACAGAACGTTATCTCTATAGTGAACGAGACTTCTTTGAAGCTGGAGTGGAGCTCACCACAGGAGGGCGGTGGCCGCGAAGATATCGTCTACAACATCATTTGTAAGAGCTGTGGAAGCGGTCGTGGGGGCTGTACTCGCTGTGGAGACAATGTGCAGTTTGTTCCACATCAGCTGGGACTGACTGACACCCACGTCCACATCAGTGACCTCCTCGCTCATACCCAGTACACCTTTGAAATACAAGCTGTCAACGGAGTGTCCGACCAGAGTCCCTACTCACCGCAGTACACATCTGTCAACATCACTACAAACCAGGCTGGTTAGTAGACATTTACAGAGGTTGCAAAAGTGCCTCACACCAGTAGAAGTACACAAGAAGACTGTGGTAAAAGTAGACGTACTGATTTAACTACTTTACTGCAGTAAAGGTAAAAAAGTACAGTACTAAACTAATCTATTCTAACTTCAAATGAAATCCAAAACAGTAGATCAAACTTAGTGAGCATCAATTTTACTCCAGTGTTCAAATCGGTTTTAAGTGTCAGCAACAGTTTAGGTCTTCCTCAGATCTGGCATTGTTTTTGGTGGTCCAGTCCCAGGCAGACAGTTCATAGTGCATTGGTACTAGAATGCATCGAGTCAAGTCAGCTTTATTTGTAAAGCACTTAAAAAACAACACAGTTGGCCAAAGTGCAGTACACAGATGTGGTAACAAACTAGAAGAGCACACGGAGAGCACAGACCTCCACCAAGGCACATCAGTTCCCCCCCAAGTAACCACCAAAATGTAATAATTTGTTCCTTGTGCCAGTATCAACATTTCCTGAAAATTTCATCAAAATCCTTCCATAACTTTTTGAGTTATCTTGCTAACAGACAAACAAACAAACCAAGATGAAAACATAACACTACAAAAATCAAAATCTTACCAAGTGTATTTTTCTCATTTCTAGTGAAAATATCTCATCACACTTAAAATAAAGCATTATCACCTATAGAGTAACTTGTGAGATATAAGAACTTATTTTTAGACAATAGATCTCGAAAATCTTACTTCAAGAAATCTTACCAAGATAATTTTCCCTTTTTCCATTGGCAGATTTTTGGCTTGAATTAAGCAAAAAAATAATAATCTTGAAATAAGCAAAAAAGATAGTTTCTGTTCTCAGTATGATTTAAAAAGAGCAAACACATTTGTTTGATGATAAATGGCTTCACCAAACCACTAGCCATGAGTGAAAGAAACGTTCATATTCTTGAAAAATGGCCAAAAAAATCACAAATTCTGCTAGGGTATGTAAACTTATGAGCACAACTGTATATGCACTTAACATGTTTATTAAACACCTTCAACAGTTTTAACAAAACAACTTGAAACAACTGTTCTGTCTTGTTTTTTTTTTACTCATATTTCCATCCAAAGGGCCAACATGCTGTTAAGTGTTTTCCATCTTTATCAGTTCATTTTGCTGCCCGTCACTACCAGATCAACTGCCCATTTGCACATGCACGACTTGGATAAACTGCCCCATATACATTGCCAGAGACATTCAGAGTCATTCTGTGCTACAGATGGGTTAATTACGTTCAAATTTTTAATCAGATTAATCATGATGATGGATTAATCCGTGTTAATACATTAATTTTGACAGCCCTCATTTTTTCCCAACAAGACAGACATTGTTCAGTTCCTTAAAACAGGTATTTATTGCTTCTGTGATGGGTGTCTTGGGTTTTAGTCACAGTTGTTTCTTGTATTACAAAGCACACCATCACAGAACATCGTGCTGTGGCTCCTCAACATCGAGGTTTGTTAGTCTATCTTTATCTGTCTGGTTCAGCTTCCAGACTTCTTTAGCATAACTTTATGTGTGTGATTTAATAGTGACTTGTGGCTTTTTTACAGTGACAAGCTCATAATCTGATAAAATGATGGACTATTTTTATCCAAACAATTGCAAATGAACTTCAACTGTACACAAATGTTATGTAAATTGTAAACATAGTTCCACAGGTACACAGGACAATGACTTGATGTTAATATTACAAGTAATATTAACATTATTATTTAAAGCATGAAATTAGATTATTTATCAAAATATATCATTTGTGCAACAGTCCTTATAAATAGTGAATACAAAGTTACTGTGTTGACAAGTAACAGGAGATTTATATGGAGAAATAGAACAAATATTTAATTCTCTGTAGACTGAGGTTGTTGTTTGGTGATTAATTTGCATATTTTTAGCCATTAGCCTCTTACCTATTGTGCAGAAATACATTCAAAGACAGTTGGACAAAGCAGACAACATGGTAACAAAGCAGTGGAGAAGGTACATTATAGAAGATTTGTGTGAACTTGTGTTTTTACATGAAGTTTATGTCTGTAATGTGCTGGGAACCACTCACTGGCATTAGCTTCAGCCTCAGCTACAGTTCACTGAATTCTACATAGAGGACTCATGGGGGACTTTCCACAGATATCTTCATGTTTGCTCAAACCTGTACTAATAAAAAGTAAATAAGTAAGATTTTGTTTACCCTTCACAGTGTTAGACCCAATCTCAATTCACCCCTTAACCCTCCCCTTTAACCCTACCCCTTGAAACGGAGCTGCAAGGGTTAGGGGTTGAAACACTCCCCTATGAAATGAGACAACCCTGCGTGACCTGTTATGTCATCAGCAGTCATCGATGTCGCTATTAACAGATGCGAAAACTTTATTTTCCTGAAAGTATTCACCGTGCCGTCAGTAGCTGTAACCGTCTCTGTTGCATCGGCTTTGGTCATCTTTTTGCAGCTATCAACTATACACCACAGAAATGTGATCTATTACACATTAAAACTGCAAAACAGTTGATCAAATGATTAAATGATCACTGCTGCACTTTTTTGCTGTTTACCTCCATCTTGCTAATGATTCGAACAGAATTATGGGAGATTTCTCCTACCCCTCTGTTCGTTGTGTGATCCTGGAAAATCCCCATTTCGAGGGCTATACAGCCCTCCACCTTAGCCCGTCCCCTCCATCTAATCGAGAATCGTGACAACACTACCCCTTCATGTGTACGCGCAAAACGGAGGGGAGGGGTAAGGGGGAGGGCCAAGGGGTGAATTGGGATTCGGCCTTAATGTCTGGTTTTTGTCTCTTGGTATTCTTATCCCAGTGTGTACCTTTCATTGTGTCTTTATAGCACCGTCCGCTGTGTCCATCATCCATCAGGTCAGCAGAACTCCGACCAGCATCACATTGTCCTGGTCCCAGCCTGACCAGCCCAATGGAGTTATCTTGGACTATGAACTTCAGTATTATGAGAAGGTACACGTCTAGAATCAAAACTACTGTTCTGTAAAAAAAAAAAAAAAAAAAAAAAGAAAAAAAAGAAAAATACATGTTATACCAAAAGTAAGTTAAGTGTTATAGTAACTAGTGTCAGACAGACAGTTTTCTCCTAATTTACTGGAGGTTTATTTCCAGAACCAGGCAGAGTGGAATTCATCTCTAATAAGGAGTCAGACCAACACTGCAGTCGTACGAGGCTTGAAACCTGGGACCATCTACGTCTTTCAGGTCCGCGCTCGGACTGTTGCTGGATTTGGACGTTTTAGTGGCAAAATGTATTTTCAAACCATGACTGAAGGTATGATCTTGTTTCACTGCCTAATTGAATTAATGTGTGGAAGTTATTCAGGGTGCTTTACTTTAAAATAAGTAACCCCTCCAGAAATTTAATTTGTTTGTGAAAGTCATTCATCGCTCTGTGTTTTTCCATGTAGAGGAATACAACTCCAACATCCAGGAGAATCTCCCCCTCATCATTGGTTCAGCTGCAGCTGGTGTAGTCTTCATCATTGCCATTACTGTCTTCATCATTGTCTGTCGCAGGTGAGTTGTGTTATATTCAGAGGGACAGACTGATCACGTTTCTCCTGTAAAGTAAAAAAAAAAAACTGATGACTAAATATTATTGAGACATCCATACAGTACAATAAGCCATGAACTGAAAGTCTAGGAAGCTCAAAAGATCTTACAGCATGTCCTTTAGAGTTTTTATAGGTTCATCAGTGCAAGTAACCAAAGTCTCATTAAAAGGGGGGCAGCATTTTGTCTTAAAGTATTGGCACTGGTGTCATACTACCAAAACTCTGAAAACTTGTCTCACTTACCTCATTTTACGTGTACACTTTTCAATCTTTTCACTTTATTGCCTTGCCGTTAAACAGCCCTAACAATTAGGAACTGAATTCCTAAAGATCTCCCTTATGCTTGGTATACATTGTTATTTTGGACTGTCCCAGACAGAAGATGTGAAAATGTAGGCCATATTTGGTCATAAAAACACTAATACAATGTCACACAGTGAGGGAACTTCAAAGACAGCAGTTGTCCTGATCTGGTGACCAAAGACAACCTATGACAAAATTCTAATATTGTCCATCTCACAGTGTGACTGCTGGTACAATATTTACTTAACAAATGAAAGGCATTCTGCCGAAAATGACACATTGATCAGTGCAACATGTATATTTATGCAGCTAAAAATACTAACATCAGACTGACTTTGCAGAGGTTGTTCCTTTGTACCCCAGTCATGACTTAATTCACAAATCCCTCCTTTCCCCTGACTTTGGATATTTTTCCATACACCAGGGTGCTTCTGCAGGTCTTGAAAGTGTTAAAAAGTATGAACTTTTGAAACGTTTTCCAGACCTTGAAAAGTCTGGAATTTTGTGTGAAAGTCTTAATAAAGTATCAAAAAAAGTTTCTCTCATAGTTGAATTTTAGAGTATGCTCAAAGGCTGTAATCCTGTAACATAAGAAACACATGAGGAAAACATATAAAAAAAACAACTTTATATTTCACTAACTGATTGGTACTGGAATGATTCTTGTGAAACTTTCTTGTGTGATAGCCATGCATTTTTGTGATTTTCATATGTTTTGAAAAAAAAATTATTACTAAAATATAATTTACCGTATTTTTTGGACTATAAGGCGCATTAAGCGAAACAAAACAGTCAGCTCGGACGACACTTGAGCCTGATATCTTAGCCCAGGCATC
>JAPQRP010000028.1:27847550-27858577 GCA_037367295.1 Apogon hyalosoma
CCAGAATTAATACATAAGGTGCACCGGATTATAAGGTGCACTGTCGATTTTTGAGAAAATTAAAGGATTTTAAGTGCTCCTTATAGTCCGAAAAATACGGTACTGCAAATTATGCATTAATTCATTCATACATACATTTATTAAAATGAACTTTTCTGTTATACACAACAGGTACAAACTCAACCAAAAAGGAGGCACACAAGTATAAAAGTACATAAAGTGAAGGTCTTGGGGAAAAAATAGCAGTTTTGAAAAAGTCTGGAATTTTTATTTGGATAAAGAGCAAACACCTTGATACACAAAGAAAAAACTTTTGTAAATGTGGCTTAGTTTCATTATTAACAATTACAGCAGAGCAGACAGTTATCCACTACATTATAACATTAATTCTTACTTTTGGACTCACATTGGTCTTTGAGGTTCAGTTATTAACTATCATGGTACTGCCTATATACATGTGGTAGCCTGCCAAAGTTCATAACCTCCATGTTGCACAGTGGCTGGGAATAACATTTTAAAACCACTGAAATATCACACTCTGAAGGAGCCATAACTCTTTTCCACCAAAACTGTTGCTGGGCCATTTAAGAGCTATTTCTTATTCTCAGAGAAAATGAGACCATGAGACAAGTGGCGCTTGGCTAGGAAAAGTGGTTCCAAACCAACACCAACACAGCTAGGCTATAACGTAACACAAACTACTGAGAGCTTGACACGGCTGTGATCAACTACATTCTCATACAAATTAGGAGCAAATTTCAAGATCTCAAAAGACTGAGGTTTGTTGGATTGCTGGACCTTGAGCAGTTTGAAAAATTCCCTCTGACCTGAGTAGACTCAAAGCTGAGTTAAACATAATGTATAACTTGACAAACTTTCACAATAAAAGTCTAAGCGATGTCCTGTTTCTGAGGCCTTGCAGCTGCATGACAGAACTTTATATAGTGCCTGATCCTAACTATTCCAGTGTCTTCAGCCTCTGTGGAGTGCTGGTTTTAATTTTAATTAAGGAACATTGTGTCGTACACATTGTAGTTCACATCTAAAAATATAATTATTTGTATATGGCTGCATTGGCTGTACCAGGGACATGTAAGATATGTGTATGTGGTTTACTATCGCTTACTTCAATAACCCTGATTGAAACCCCATAGTATGCCAATCAGTATCATCGTACTGTTGCAGAACTTGATGTAATCAGTATTATAATCAGCTATTCTGTCAGTGTCCACACTGTCTAATACAGTCCAGTCAGTGCTTTCTAAACTTAGAGCCTCAATAGCCTCAGGTATCCATTATTTGACTCATGTACTTATCTTCAGCAGGAGGTCTTCAGATAGACCAGAATCAGAGTACACAGACAAACTCCAACACTACACCAGTGGTCACAGTAAGTAAGACATTTTATGTCACACAAAGTAGTATTTATAAATACAGCAAATGTTTTTCCTGTTTCTACCTGAAGTTAGCAAATCCCTTTGAAATCAGTGGATTCAGGTTTTTGTGTGTGTTCAGCTGTTTGTGCTGTCATTTCTATCTCTTTGTTGAAGTGTCACCAGGAATGAAGATCTACATTGACCCCTTCACATACGAAGATCCTAATGAAGCAGTCCGAGAGTTTGCCAAGGAGATAGACATTGCCTGTGTAAAGATTGAACAAGTGATTGGTGCAGGTATGGGACACTCCAAAGAGGAAAAAAAGTCAATTACAAATGCAAATGTCACCTGATTTTTAAAGACGCCATCATGAATGGCAATAGCTTCATTAATTTAATTTTGGGTTTTTGCTATGAAAGATCTTTTGAAAGGTTTCAGATTGATGAATTGTTCACACCTGCTTCCTTAAAGGGTACACATAATGAATTTTCATTGCTAGCTATCTCAAAAGATCACTTATGACACTAGTGGTTCTGTCCAGTAACTTATGTTATAGCCCGTTGTCAAGTACACGTGAGTACTAAGTCACTGCTCTGTTAGTGAGTCATGGTTAGTGACATGTTTCCTCCTTCGTGGGCTGTTGCAGCACCGATAGTGATGCAGAGTCGTTGATTTGTCCGATTCCCTAGGCTGTGATGGACTGGTCACTGACCCCATGCAGCAGATTCCAGTCTAAGATGACACATTATCGGCCAGTGCTGGGTCACGTCTCTAGGACAATGGTGGAGTGCAAAGCTTACAAACACATACTTTCCACTCAATCTTACTGACTGACTGCTGTTTGTTTACTTGTATTCCGTCACCCGGAATCAACGATGGTACGCCACTTCCGACCTGTAATAGCTGCTCCCATAGGTTTTTTGCCCCCGCCCATAATTCACGTAATAAAAATGTCCAGTGTGGTACATTTATGGCGATTTTGTTATTGAATTTGCGCCTCTTCTGCTTATAAGAAAAACACAAAGCACAGTTAATGTCGTAAGCATGACCAGTACAGGTTCACTTCAAAATAGATGAATCCATTTCTTCATAAACTGAATTCATGTGCCAGTTGTTCCTAATTAGAAGGCAAAGACCTCACCATAAAAGCATCTGAGAAAAAAATCATACATAGAAACTGAAAAGAAGTTACTGAGTACAGTAATGGCGACAGATCCAAATAAAATATTGGTGGAATGTCAGAATCTTCATGAAGTAAATGATGAATGAGGCCCACTGTTAAGGAATTTTATTAGTGTGATTTATGTTAATGACCCATCCTGTTGTGTTAGGAGAGTTTGGGGAGGTGTGCAGCGGAAACCTTCGGCAGCCTGGGAAGAGAGAGATCTTAGTGGCTATAAAGACACTGAAGGCAGGTTACACTGAGCGCCAGAGGCGGGACTTTCTGAGCGAGGCATCCATCATGGGCCAGTTTGACCACCCCAACATCATCCATCTGGAGGGAGTGGTGACCAAGAGCAGCCCTGTGATGATAATCACTGAGTTCATGGAGAACGGATCCCTCGACTCATTTCTTAGGGTAAATGCATGATACTGAAACATTTTAGGAACATGATATCCTTCAGAGCATGTAATTTGCAATGCTTTAGTCTTCATCTGTCCATTGCAAAGGGGCTAGGACCTTGGCTCAAACGTGAAGACAATGAGCCCGTTTACATGACCATAAAAATCCGAAAACTGGGAGTAATCTGATAATTGCTGTAATCAGATGCGACGCATTTACATGCACTTCAGAAATGCGATGATTGAAAAACCCTAGTTTACATGTTTCATCATTTGATTTCTTTCAGAGTACGTACTTACATTATGACGTAAGATGAACACTTCTGTCATTTTCAAAACATCTGGTCTTGTCTTGTTGACCATGGTAATGCCTGCGATATCAGCGTTAGCTGTCCTAATGTGGGAGCTAATAAGACTACAAAATAGGTCACATGTTGCTGCGCCTTCATTTCATTGTTTGTTTACCTTTTTCCTTAGGCTCATGTTGTCACTGCATAACTTCCTTTTATATATAACATCAGTATAGTATACTATGGCCTTTAATTGATGTTCTGAACTATGATATCCTACAGGATATATAGATATTTTCAATATTTGTCTATTGGTCATGTCTTGTATTTTGTAAAGTGTTGGTAGGAAATTAGTCCTACATAATTAAATTCAGAAAATACACGAAAGCACAAGCAAATAAAGAAAGACTATTGTTCATAGTATATTTCTGTAATCCAATAAGCCACTAATATGGTGTTTTTTTCCTTAAAGCAAAATGATGGGCAGTTCACAGTCATCCAGCTGGTGGGGATGTTGCGTGGCATTGCAGCGGGTATGAAGTATCTGTGTGACATGAACTACGTCCATCGAGACCTGGCGGCCCGGAACATCCTGGTCAACAGCAACCTGGTGTGCAAAGTGTCTGACTTTGGCCTGTCACGTTTCTTAGAGGATGATACCTCAGACCCCACATACACCAGTGCTTTGGTGAGCCTTGGAATACACCCACAGTTTTTGTTTTTTTGTCTGGGTAGTAGGATGTAGTGTGCTGGAATAATCCTGCCACTGGACCAGTATTTCATTTGGCGTTTTCTCCTTTCATTCCTATGAAAGAACAACAACCTCTGTGCAATTTTTTTTCTTTTTTGATTTGTGTTTTGTGCCATTTACATTTAAAAAAGTCTTAGCAAGATTTAACAAGATGAAAACAATGTAAAAGAAATAACAAGATGAAAACACATTGAAAGATGTAATAAGATGAAAACATAATTTGCAGATAACACATCCTTAGTCTCTGCCTTTGTGACTTAGTGCATATTTTAATTTTTTTTGTTTTGTTTTGTTTAATTTAATGTTACAGTATACATTGGCTTTTGCAACGTAACAAAACACATAGAAAAAGGTATGACAATTTTTATTGGTGCCTCATACATTGGAGTGAAGTTAATGCTCAGTAGTTTATGTGGTTCCATCCAAGATGGAAACTCCTTTAAAGAGTTTTGGCCCCTAATCTAGAATCATAGTGGACTATCTCCTGCTCAATAAGCAATATAAACCGTTTTGGTTTAAAATTAAAGTGAAACTTGCCTGCAGCAACTGTTGATATCCACTGTGTCTGGAAATTCCTCAATTTCCTGAGGGCTCTGCCCAAGGAATCAATACAGTTCTATCTTATCTTATCTAAAACCTGGTTATGGGTTGTGCGGAGGCTTGAGGTTTTATACATCTTAGGTATACGTCCAATGTTGAAAATCACATTTTTTTCCAGGGAGGAAAGATTCCTATTCGATGGACAGCACCTGAAGCCATTCAGTACAGGAAGTTCACATCCTCTAGTGACTGCTGGAGCTACGGCATAGTCATGTGGGAGGTTATGTCCTATGGAGAGAGACCCTACTGGGACATGAGCAATCAAGATGTGAGTAACCACTGGTAGAACAAGCACATCCCACACTGACTGTGATTCTGCAGTGATTATGTGTTTAATGTTACCTCCAGGCTGTCTCCTTATGTATGATGTTTAGTACCAGAAACATTAAATAACTTCAACAGCCAATAATAAGTGTTAAATGTTATAATGAAGAAAGTGGAATTTGGTACAGTGTAGGTATTTTAGTTTATACATTTACATTATTACTACTTTATGTATTTCTTTTGTTTTAGGCTGACATTCCAGTAATATACTATAGTATAAATATAAGAATGGACAACAGTACATTATAAAATGCTTGTTTACCTGATATTACTAAGCATCTTACAGTTTACTGTAATCCATGTACTTACAAAGACTCCCACCCCAACACACAACACAACACACACTCACTGCACTAAGGAGCTCCATTAGTGACAAGATGAGACACCCCCAGTGTGTGAAGGAGAGGTATTGCAGGTCTTTCTTTCCTGCAGATGTCAGGCTCCGCAACAAAAACTTCTCCAAATAACTCTGTGTAATAAACCGTGCAATAAATCGTATCCCTGTTCAGCCTGTAGCATGATCAACATACGCACAACTGTAAATAGTATATATAGCTTTTTCAGTTTGTCTTTATTTTTTGATTTTGCACTTCTTCTGCTCTTTTGTGCTTTTTATCCTTCACTGCTATAACCTGGAATTTCTGCTTGTGATACAAATAAAGGCTTATCTTATCTTATCTTATCTTATCTTATCTTATCTTATCTTATCTTATATGTTCCCACAATGATTAACAAACAAAACAGGTTATACAAATGCACTGTGATTCACCAACAGACACATTGCAGTTTACTGTTACAAAGCATCATCATCAAACTAATACAATTCAGTTTTTATACAAAGCATATCAATCAAGCAAATGAACATTTACTGTTTTGCTCTTTTTATCTGAATACTTTATTAAGCCAAGGGGGAAATTATCGGGTGTTAAAGTTGCTCCATTTAAGTATAATAAAAAGTAGGAGGAAATAAATTATCAATATATAATAATAATAATAATAATAATGGATTAGATTTCTATAGCGCTTTTCAAGGCACCCAAAGCGCTTTATATTATTGATCCATTATTTATTTGCTCTCACATTCTCCCTCTGGTGGTGGTAAACTACATCTGTAACCACAGCTGCCCTGGGGCAGACTGACCGAAGCGTGGCTGCCAATTCGTGCCAAACGGCCCCTCCAACCATCACCGAACATTCATACGCATTCATACACCAGTGTGAGTAGCACGGACCAGTAGAGGCAAGGAGGGTGAAGTGTCTTGCCCCAGGACATAATGGACTGACTAGGACAGAGCGGGATTCGAACCGTCAACCCTTCGGTTATTGGATGATCCACTCAACCTCCTGAGCCTTGGCTGCCCCCATATATGCATAAATACATATATGAAGCTTTAGTTATACGTGTGTGTGTGTGTGTGTGTGCACGCGCAAAAATATTGTTGTGCTGTTAAAGATAATGAGGAATTAAACAGTAGGACAGAATTGTCCAGTATTGTCCAGATCTTGGACAACATTGTCCTCTCTTACACCACCATCAGAGTCCAGCTTCATCCTTGCACCGTTACTGGCCTTGCAGATCAGCTTACTGAGTTTTTTTTATGTTGGCGTTTTAGTAAAGGCTGATAACTCTGATCCATGCTCAGACAGTAGGTGGCAGTAGAACACATCCACTATAAAACTAGAAAAAAGAGAAGTCTGTTCTGTGTTGTTGTAGAAAGATGGTGCTGTAACATGGTGGGTGTTATGCAAATGATTTGCTCCCCCTGTAGGTATAAACTGATAATTCTTAGGTCAACAAAACAATTCAGTCATTTACAGACAATTGCATAATAATGAAAACATATATATGAGTGGTATATTCCTTTTTTTTAATATATCCTCCCTGATCCTCCTCATCTTTATGTTTTGTCAGAATATGTGATTAGCATAGTATGGACCTTGTAATGTCTGAAAGTAAATTTCACAAAGACTGCATTATTTATATAGAGGTGATATTAGTAGAAATCACTAAAACACCAGCAATTTTAAACCGACTTCACTCTATCTGCTGTTGTGGTGGGCAGATGACTTTTTAATGAGAAAACTGTTGGCACTAAATCATGTGACTTTTTTGTCTGTAGGAAATGTTTATTAGAGATACACTGGACAGTTATTAGATTTTTCATTTTTCACCTTCACAGTATGGCCATAGACCAAGAAATGCCAAAATCTTAACCACATAATGTGTTTAGCATGACAAACAACCTCTCTGTCCTCAATAAATAGATGAATGATCCTTAGCTAGTCTGTCAGAGTATAGTGTGAGTGTACTTTAAGCTTTTATACCACTAGTTATAGTCAGACAGTATCTGCTATCATGTACTGTTTAACTGAAGACATGAAAGCATAACAACCATGAATGTTTTTAAATGTAACATCACAGATCATCCACCAAACACTTACCTTTTCAACTGTTGAAACCTTCCTGTTATTTTAAGGTCTGATTTGGCCTTGTTCAGTGTTAAACATCTGTAAATAAATTATACACAGGAAAAAAATCTAAATCTTACCAAGTGTATCTTTTTCATTTCTAAATATTTCATCATTTCATTTCAAGAAATCTTACCAAGATACATCATTTTTGATTTTTCCATTGGCAGATTTTTTTGCTTGAATTAAGCAACAAAATCTTGAATTATGTAAAAAAATAAATAAATAAAAAATATATATATATCTGCCAATGGAACAAGTGAAAATTATCTTGGTAAGATTTCTTGAAATAAGATTTTCCACATCTATTGTCTAAAAATAAATTCTTATATCTCACTGAAAAGTTACTCTTTAGGTGATTATGTCTAATTTTAAGTGCGATGAGATATTTGGACTAGAAATGAGAAAATTACATTTGGTCAGATTTGGATTTTTGCAGTGTATTCTCAAAATTATTGGGGACAACAGGGTCAACATAAAGTTATTTTCATTTTGGGGTCACTAGAAAAAAGTCTTTATGAAATGTGTATGAAATCTGCTATGAAATGTTGAACTGGGTTTAATCTGACTAACAGAATGTAGGGGTTAATTTTGTTTTGCATTTACAACCCGTGCTTTTGTTTGTGAATCGCAGGGTATTTGTAAAATATATTTTGAGGCGTTTATAGGAAATTTGCTCCATGGAACTAAGCTATATGTCAGCCCTGTGATGGGCTGGCATCCAGGGCGTACTATGTCCTCACCCGAAATGTGGCTGAGGTGGGCTGGTGGGTTCAGAAGATGAATGAATGAATCAAAGAACTAAGCTGTCATTTTATAGCACAGACTAGACATTCACATAAACATCCAGCCCTGTACTGGACAAACTCATACAGGGATGAAACAATATAATCTAAAAGTGTGTCTCTCCTTTTCACTGTTGTAGGTCATTAATGCCATAGAACAGGACTACAGGTTGCCTCCTCCTATGGACTGTCCCAGTGCACTGCACCAACTGATGCTCGACTGCTGGCAGAAAGATCGCAACAACAGGCCCAAGTTTGCCCAGATCGTGAGCACCCTGGACAAGATGATCCGTAACCCCAACAGCCTCAAGGCCATGACACCACTGTCATCGAGGTGAGATTCAGCTTGATCGACACTGAGCCTGTTCACCTACACACCAGTAGGCCTACAAATCATTATCCGATTGCTGGAGTTAGATTATTCAAGTGATCATGTAAACAGTATAATGTGATCTGTTTTATCAGATAACAGCAGTAATCTGATTATGAGAAATCAGATTAACACACCTGGATTTCTCCCCAATACTTTGACGTCTTCCTACATGTATACAGCTTAATCAGATTTATTACCTCTCCCCCCGAAGGGGAGGCAAAGGATATTGTTTTTGGTTTGATTTGTATGTTTGTTAACATTCTATCAGCAAAACTATTGGTTGAATTCATACCAAACTATGTATGATTGCCAGTGATCCAGAATAGATCTCATTACATTTTGGGAACTGTACGTCAAAGTTCAAATTTTTTATGAATTTTTAAAATCTTTTTCCCCTCCATGTACTTATAATGGGCAACATTTCAAATGTCTGTAGCAGTAAAACTATTGGGTGAATTCATACCAAATTTGATTTATAGATTGCCAGTGATGAAGAATGGATGTCATTTCATTTTGGGAAAAGTAGGTCAAAGTTTAAATTTTTTAGGAATTTTTAAAATCTTTTTCTTCTCCCATTTACTTATAATGGGCAAAATTTCACATCTATAAAAACATCAATTTTGTTTCAATTTACTTCAAACTTGGCACATATATAGAGACAATTGATATGCTGACATCAGCACACGCATAGATGATGACATTAGCTGGATCGATGCCAAAATAAGCTGAAAAATGTGTGAGGGGCGGGGTTTGTTGTGCCTGGCAGCACTTGTTTTGTTCTTTTGTTACGTCTGTGCATGTGTAAACAATTAAAATTGTAGAGAACGTAAGTTATGTGGAAGACAACAGGAAGTTTTAGTCTATCATACACATTTGTACTCTGCAAGAAATCCGATAATGGACTGGAGCGTCTAAACCAGTTTTGTTTTTTTTTATTATTATTATTGCATTTCTTAAAGCTATACCCACCAATCTGGCATGTCTCACAGCACTTTGTAAAAACTTGAATATAAACAACCCGCCTCCTTCCAAAGCCCCGCCCACTTCCCCCTGCCTGAGCTCTGGCACTCCCCTCCTCTCACCTGATGCACGCAGTGGAAGCGGAGATGGAGGCAGAGGTCCGGTCTGCTTCGGCATGTCCACAAACCCCTCCCTCAGCAATCAGACACACCATTCACCTGCTGCACAGCAGCAGCTCCTGTTTCATTAGCAGACCCTGTATGTAAGGGTCTGGTCTGTGCAGCGCTGGTGTAAGGGGTGCAGAACTGACCCAGATGCAGACCACAGACAGATGAAAATTTGAGACAGTCTTTATTAAGTTCAAGGCACACAGAATGCAACAGTTCAAAGAGTCGAGAGAGGAGACGTGGTTGAGGGACAGAAGGCAGGTGGATAACTGGGGAGCAGACGAGGAGACAGGGTCAGAACAGGCAGGTACAATGCCAGGGGGCAGGCGAGAAGACATGGTCAGGCAGGCGAAGGTTCAGGCAGGGAGCAGAGAAGGTCAGGATCTTCAACGGAGAAGCAAACAGGTAACACTGGATGATCTCACACAAGGTAGAGCAACAATCTGGCAAAGAACAGAGACCAGAGCGGTGAATATATACCCCTCACCTGATGAGACGCAGCTGCGCTCACAGGTGAGGGTGATAGAGTTGATTAGGAGAGTGAGTGTGAAACTAGGTCAGGGGTCAGAGAGAGAGAAAGAAAATCAGAGCACAGATAGAGATGTGACAGCTGGGTCATTGCCTTCACTGCACCTCATCACCTAGGCAGACTGAGTGGACTCCACCACTGTCCGTGGACATTTAGGGTTTCATAGTCCATACATTTATCAGCCTACATAATCCTACATTGAGTGACAACATGTACATGTATGCCGAGTCCCGCGGTCATAAAACTCTGTCTGTGGAGTCAAGTCCACCTGACTTCCAGACTTTTATCTCCATCCTTCATTCACTGGACTCTGACTGCTGCAGTCAGGTTTTTCTGTTTGTTCCCCTTGGTTGTTGTTTATGTTAATAAATCATTTTTCCCCTTCAATACTATGAATTTGAGTCCCATCCACTCACATACCGAGACAGCAGACTGCAGTCAGTGACAGGAGGAGCAGCAAGTGAAACATCTGATTCAGAGGCACCGGTATCTGATGTGGGACTGGGTAACAGATGACTGACAGGAGGCTCAGCCAGGCTTGGCCAATTATTTTATTTGGACTGAATAAAATGATTGGTCAGACTTTTATCAGAAATATATGAGAATTAAACATTTTCGAGTTTCAAAACCTGGTGGATTTCTTTTACATTTTAGTTTGACACATGCTTACTAGAAGCATTTTAAGGTGACAAAAGAAAATTGTAAAAATGACACATCATACGGTATAGCTTTAAGTGTATGTAAATGCATCAGATCTGATTATTACAATAATTCGATTACTCCCAGTTATCTGACTTTTATGGTCATGTAATCAGACTCAGTGTGGAGGATAATCATAT
>JAPQRP010000028.1:27867845-27880646 GCA_037367295.1 Apogon hyalosoma
GATTCACCAGTAAAACCCATGGAGTTGGATCAATGACAGTGGATGGACACACTTGTTTTTACATTCAGTTAATGATAGATTTCCTGAGAAAGTTACTTTTTCTTCCATTTTCTCTGTTTCTGATGTAATTACTTTCAACTTTAATCAGACCTTTTTATGAACATCTACATAATCTGTAAATTAAATATAGGAAAATACCTGATTTTCACTGGAAAAATGCAACAGAGAATGATATTATAATAAATGATGATAAATCACTTAAGTGAAGGTTAAATGTAGAGAAAAAATAATTTGGGGACCACCACAAAAGTAGCACTGGGTCTTTATGGGTTAAGAATTGTAGTCATGGGTTCTCAGATTTAAAAAAGGCCAGTTTTATGATAGAGCTTCTTAATGTTTGCCCAATGCTGAATTTATTTTCTTTGAATATGTCACACAGTGATAAAGTGAACTATTCATGGAGTCTTTTTGATGAATTCATGGATGAATTACCGATCAGGTGTACCAAGCAGAAGAGTACAGGCCGAAGGTCTGAGGAATCTGTGAATTGGCTGATGGACAAATGCATTATTGCAGAGGGATTTGAAAGTATGTGTAAACCTGTGGGAACAGCTTAAACCAAACCAAAAGTGTCCATGTCCTACCAATGGGCCCCTTATGTCATAATCTGTCCTTGTCAAAATTACATCCTTTTGCACATTCCCTTTAGGACCTGCTGAGGTGAGACACTGGGTGTTGCACTATTAAGGCCGTCTCAACAACCACACCTGGTGATTTTAAAGGGAACATGACTTTTTGAGAAATGGTACACCTTGCTGACTTTTTGTTTATAAAAAAAAAAAAAATGTGAATTTTGATAAAACTGTGTTTTTATAATGCTATGCGGTTACGACAATAATTTATATTTAACAGTATGGAAAAGTGAATTTTCACCTTTGATGATGTGTAGTGAGTTATCGTAAGTCTAATTTTGGGTTTCAGGAGATTTATGATATTATACCTCTTCCTTCTATTGTACTAACACAAAGCACTGATGGTACTTGTACATGACAAGAGTCTGCACTAACCCTGGCAGCCATCATGCTTGTTTGTAAATGGTCAGAACTTCTTTGCTTCCTATGAGGCGTACCACTGCTGATTTCATTACATTCCCGCACCTTCCAGATAAGTGTTTGTATGATGGAAGTGATTGTTCTTTCAGAATCAGAGGGCACTTGAGCTACATCCACACTAATGTGTTTTTATTTTTAAATGAATTTAAATAATAATAATCTGTTCAGGAGTGCTTCAGCAAAGTTTAAAAATCAAACTCTCCCTGCAAATGCACACAAAATGCATATCACATGATCAGAAAGCTGATGATGCCATTGGACAAGGGCACTGTTGTAATATTTTTAAACAGGTAACTGCTCTCATGCTGTGAATGTAGGCAGTTGTATCATGATACAAGGCACAGCAGCTGCTATTGGTAACAAGAATAGAAACAACTACAGTTTTAACAGTCAATGATGCTGTTCTGTTCTTGTGGAAAGGGTCATGTCATGTGAAAGAGGCAGAATGAATCAGAGGAGGATGTATAATTAGGGTGAGGAGACAATCAGGAAATGTATACGTGTCATTTTTTTGTCTAATGGCTTCACAACACAAAAGCAAAAAAAGGGTCAGCAGTTTCCATTTTCCATGTCATGTAGCCAAAATGAATACATAAGCAAAAATATATTGGTGTGGACGTAGCCTGTGTCCTTCCCTTCCTCTGCTTCTGTGAAATCACTGATTTGAGGCACAAGAACAAACTGTTGCTGTAAATGCAGGGGGACGTTTGAGTATTTAGTTCATCTCACACACATTCAGAAGGTTAAATTGCCAGTTGGGGCAACCAGGAAAATGCCTGGAACTGGTCTGCTCCACTCCCCTGGGGTCTGAACTAGCCCACTGGTCATTAGTGGGGGGTTAAAGATATGCACCGAGCTTTATTTGTACAATATTTATTGGTACATGTTTGTGCTACTTACATATTTTCTATGGTTAGTGAAGTTCACATGATCTCATTATAAAAATAACACACAGGACACTTAACACATTGTTAACAGTTAGTGTGTGTCTTCCTGAAGCTGCTTCCTCTTGATGCTTTTCAAACATTTGTCAAACTATTTTGCAGAAGGTGCTTCCATGGGTCTCAGTTTAAAGCTTTTTTCACATCTTCCTTCACAGTTTTCAATACCAGTTTACACTGTGCTGTCATACTATGTGTGACAATGATCCTATGTTTAACCGATGCACAAAGACACATACTGTATATATTGTATAGTTTGTGTTAACCTGCTGGGTTTAGTCAGCGCTTACGGCTCAGCTCAGACTGTATGATTTTTGTGTTGCTTTTCTGTAACATTTCTGATGGCTTTTTCAGGGCAAAACAATCTTTTCACATCATTGCTTCAGATTTAAATACAGTGTGGTTGTACTGTCTGTTATTATCCAAATCCAGTTATTGTTACTGCACACAGTGGGACCTGTCCTGATACCTTGTTGGTCAGCTGATCAAACTTTTTCTACTTTTTTTTCTTAACATAGTTTGTGTCCAAAGCATCCATTTTCAGGTTTAATATTAATATAATGCTTCACAAAGTTAAACTGGGGGAAAATTAGATGATAAATGAAGGCTGGATGGAATAAAAGCAGATGCATACACACAATAGAAAATTGAAAATCTCTGTATACTGTAAATACAATCTTATGTTCCCATATTTTTCAGTTATTAAATTCCTTTTTAATTATTTGACACTCTGTTGTAGAGGAGTTGAATCAATGTTATTTTTGAAAGTTGTTCTGTAAAATAAGCTTTTCTATAAATGAGACACAAAATAGACAAACTTGCACACTACGTTCTTTATTTTATCAGAGAAATGATAATGGGGGGGGGTCTTGAAAAAAAATTCAGTTTAGTCAAATTCTTCATGAAGTTCTCATTGACAGTTGCCAAATGTAATATTTGTAATTTTTTTTATTTTGGGTGAATGTCTGCCATAAATCTTGAAGTTAACATCACAATATATTTCACTTCATGAATATTAAAAAACAAATCAGCGCAGTGTTTTGAAATGACATGCTTCCACTTAGTGTTGGTGTCTGTCTTCTGATATGACCGTGCAAATTTACACTGAATGCAGTTTCTTATATGATCACTGCCTGTCTCGAGTGTGTGTCCGACACAGACGCCATTTACACCTGGTACTGAAAATATGATCTGTATCCTGACACGTTATCCAGGTTATAAACAATCCAGCCTGGCCTTTACATTTACACGTAGTGTTTTAAATGCATTCTCTTTGTCCCTGATTCTATCACATTCCTCTAGAGCAAACCATGAGTCATTTAAAGCTGAGGTAAATGACTATATGATGTTACATATTGTAATAAAATTTAATTTTAACATTAACATTAATAGGATTATTCACCTTTATAATTTGAAATCAAGTTCACAGTTCTATCAGTGTCTGGTTCTAATCCAACGAGTCAGATAGTATCTGATCCAACGCCTCAAAAACGGGTCAAGGTACTCTTGATCTGTGTTACTTTTAGCTTTATAAGTCACCCTTGAACATTTTACTTTATGATGAGCCAGCATCAGATGTTTTACTTTACGATGATGATAGTTTACTTTATGAGCCAATGATAGATGATTTATTTGTCACTTCTAGATGTTTTACTTCATGGTGAGGCACCTTTAGATGTTCTACTTTACAGGTGTCAAACATACGAAACTGACTCACCAGAGGGTCCAGTCCAGCCTGTGGGATGAATTTGTCAAATGCAAATATTACACTGTAGATATTAACAGTCAAGGATGTCAAAGCCATTTTAGTTCAGGAGCCACATACAGATGAATATGATCTACAGTGGGTAAAACCAGTAAAATAATAACAATAATCTATAAATACTGACAACGGCATTTTTTTTCTCTTTGTTATAGTGTAAAATGGTAAAATTACATGAAAATGCTTATATTTACAAACTATCCTTTTACCAAAAATGTGAAAAACCTGAAATATGAACAACTTGAAATGTCTTAAGAGAAGTAAGTGCAATTTTAAGAATATTCTGCCTTTTACTAAATGTTTTGTGTATTTTTACTTCCGCTGTGATCTGTGTGCTGTAATGCACACATGTAAATGATCAACTGAGGCAGAATTTTGTTAAAATTACACTTATTTTTCTTAAGACATTTCAGGTTTTTCATGTTATTCAGATTTTTATGGAAACTTTGTTGAAGTTAATATTTTCATTATGTAATTTTTTTTAATTGTGTAAACACTGTTATTACTTTGCTGGTCCGGTCCACTTCAGATCATACTCGGCTGAATGTGGCCCCTGAACTAAAACCTCTGTTTTCAGCTTTTTGGGTACAGGGGAGTGAGGCAGCAGGCAGGCAGGCCTGTGATGCCTCTAGTTGTAAGGGGGTAGGCTGCCACTGGTGCCGGCCTGCTCCTCTCCTTGCCTCATCAACACATCTACTCTAGGGCATTTGCTGCTCCCTGCCTGCCACAAACCTAAATGCCTAGGGATCACAACAATGAGAATCAGGAAAAAAAAGTCAGAAATTAGCTCATTTTAACATTTCAAAGTAAAAATTTGTAGTTTTCAAAAAGTACTATCCAACCATATAATTTTGATGAGAAAATAATAAAGTTCAGAAGAATAGAAGCTTGATGTTGTGTGGACCTATATTGTCAGCAGCTTGCCTCAAGCTTCTGGCAATCTAACAATTTCAAAGGAGAATCAAGAAGAATGCTACAAAAATGTTGGATTTAACTTTTCAAAGTCAGAAATTTGATTAAAGTGTAGTTCTTCAAAAGTACTTTCAGAATATATAACTTTCACAGAAGAAAACTTACTTTTAGATATGGAGAAATTCATCTGCAGCTGAGTACGACAGAATGATCCTCTCCGACCGACTGGCAGTTACACACTATGAGAATCCTAAAGGGCCCTGGTTTACCCAGAATACAGGCATCTGTATCAGTGAAATTGTACACAGAGTTAATTTAGACAAAGTACTTCCAGATTATCATGTCCATGTGTCTTTATCTATAATTTGGTTGTCAGGGTGATGGCCGGCAGACCCAAGGGCCTCATGTGAAATTGAGAAACAGACATCCTGATTACAAGTTGTTGTAAATTGCTAAATGCACACCAATTGATGGCAAATTTGATATGGATGTTTTACTTACCTTCTTATCTGTCTGCAAATGTCAAAATAATTCGGATCTGACGCCTTCGAGCCATGCCAGGGAGGAGAATGTGTAGAAAGTGTGAGTGTCTTGGTACAGTGGAGAATGCTAACACAACAGTTTTGAGAGAAAAAAACACCTTAAAATGTTAAAAAAAAATAAAAAATTAAAAATTAAAAAGCACAAATATTTATACACATACATTTAGTTCAGATTCTGCAGATTAAATACATAATTGATTGATTACTGTGTGACAATAACTTTAGGAGTAATTCCGTTTTAAAAGTTGAGAGGTCCTGCTTGTAGTGATTGATACCCGTAAGCTGAAAAACAGAGAAACGGGTTTGACACTCGTGCTCTACTTCACCTGGGAGTTGCAGCCAAGTTTGCTGACAATCTGCTCCAACATTTGTTTTGAAGTGTTGTTGTAAATGCACGTGTTTCTGTAGTTACTGTCCAGTTTTATTTGGCCACATTAAGCTATTAAGCATCTGACATTTTTGAGTCTCCAGGGAGGTGAAAGTTCCTTTAAGTGCTCATAGATATTCATGGCTCAGAGGTTAGGGAGGATAGATGGTACACCTCCCATAAGTCTGTATACCATACCCCTCAAATATGATTAAGCAGATCCAATGATGAACCGATCATGTGAATGGTTTAACTGATCTGGAGAACGTATCCAGATACAGATCCCATTAGAGGTTCCCAGGTGTAAATGGGACCAGAGACACGATGTTCCCAGTGTGACCTCACTTGAATATGACCTCTTCATGTGCATGTTAACAAACCCTTTTTTTTTTTCTCTGTAGTTGTTTGTGTGTGTTCATATGCTGATCTCCACTGTTAGCAGTTTCTCAGATACATACATAGACCTGAACTGGTCTGGGTTCTGGCAGCGGCGTTCTCTCTGATATTACCTCTAGACCAAGGGTGTCAAACTCATGTTCTTTCAGGGGCCACATTCAGCCCAATTTGATCTCCAGTGGATCAGACCAGTAAAATTATAATAACCTATGAATAACATTAACTAAAACTAAGTTTTTGTCTTTGTTTTAATGCAATGACAACATTAAATCCTGAAAATATTTACATTTAAAAACTATCCTTTGCCCAAAAATGTGAATAATCTGAAACAAATAAAATTTTGTAAGAAAAATAAGTACATTTTAACAGTATTATGCCTCAATTTATCATTTATACGTGTGGATTACACATAATTTGACTCATAAAATTACACTTCATTTTCTTTAGATATTTCAGGTTGTTCATATTTGTTCAGGTTATTTACATTGTATTGTTAAAGGATAGTTTGTGAATTAAAATATTTTCATAGTGTAATGTTTTTTTTTTTCCACATTAAACCAAATTTGTAGTTGTCATTACTTTGTGGGTTATTATAGGTTATTTATAAGTATTTATGCTGCTGTTATTTTACTTGAAATCACATTGGTCTGTATATGGCCCCTGAACTAAAACACCCTTGACTGTTAATATCTTCAGTGTAGTATTTTGCATTTTGCAAATTCATTCCATGGGCCAGATTGGAACCTTTGGCGTGCTGGTTTTGGACCACGGGCCACATGTTTGACTAACTGGAAATGTTAATCCCTTATCTTCCCAACCATATCACACCAGCACTAGTTCTTATTTACTCAAACACATACTTTGTGGTTGAAGAGAGATTCAGAGTTAAGGTAATTCTCTCCCTCAGAGTATTTTAATTAGGCCAAGGTATAACAGTAAATCTACAGCAAGCAGCAGGCACAAGCCACATTTCAGCTAAAAGTTTGTCGTTTCTTTTGTGTCGTCATAACCAAGATCATTTTCAGTCTGCATGAATGGGACATGCTATAGACAATACCTTTGTTTTATCTCATAAAGCAAATGTAAAAGTAACTAAATACAAATGATTTGTCCTTCTGTTTAGAGGCATTAGTACAGGTATTGTGAAAACTTGGACATGGCCCTATTGACTGAACACAGATGTAAAATGAATGAATGACTGAATGATATTCATCACTTATAAAACTGAGAACAGAGCAAAACCAGCAAAACAAAAGCTGGAATTCAAGACATTCAAAAATATAAAAAAAATTGATAACAAATAGCAATAAAAATCCCTTGGAAAATATAAAATAGAGACTTAGAGTGGTGTAAAGGCAACAACCTAGAGCAGAAAAAACATCCCTGCTGCAGTTTTTTGCAGTTATTCATCTGTTCGTGCCCTTGTTTCCTGTCTCCTATACGTCACCAAATAAACGATGACCTCTCAGAACCCAGTACTTCAGCTTTACGCTGTATCTCTTCCCTTTACTGCACAGTTTTCCTTCATACCTGACCCCAGGATGGTCCCAGAAACATTTACTTGTATACTACCTGGACCTTTTTTGGTCCAAAGCACATGGAACACAGGTATGTGTTTGTAGAGAAGTACCCACATCCAAACATCCTGACCCTGAACATACCTGTCTGCTCTTCCCTTAGCACTGTGAACTCCATAGGGTTTAGTTTTTCTGTATAAATGTATATTTAATGGTATACCTGTGAATGATGTATGGTTTAAACATTTGTAATACTGTTACTGGTTTATTTTGTAAAAAAAAAAAAAATACTAGAAACAGTAAGTTGAGAGAAAAGAAAACACAACTGCGTTTTGTAGCAATTGTCTTCAATAAAAAAATAAATTGAAAAAAACATTGGTGACTCTGATTATATACTGCCTGCTCTGACCTCTGCTTTAAATATGACAGAATGGCATGATGATATCAACCGCTGCTGACAATACTGTGCACCAAAATATGAATTAAAATAATTGTACAACCGACCAACCGAGAAAAAAAAAGTTCTGCCCAGATGATGTGCTGAGTACAAGCTGTGAGAAAATGATGTTAATGTTTCTTGCAGCCTTAATATTTTCCATAAAAAAGAATAGGCAACTCCATGTGAGGCCTTATTTCTTACTTAGAAAGAGGAGTGGGCATGACGTCCCACTCCCGTTGAACCTTCATCACTTGTAATTCTGAGTGGGAGATTTCACTACTATCAAGGTTCAACTGAGCATCAGCCTGACAGATGGCTGACAAAATAAAATGTTTTCGATCAGTTTGGCCTAGATAAATGTGATCACCATGGGCTTTTACATGATGCAACAATACATTTATTACAGAGAAGTGTATTATTATTATTATTATTATTATTATCATAGGCCTAAATATAGAATGAACTGAAAGACAATGGGTAGTTTAAAAAAAAAAACAGGTGGGCAACAGGTCATATTTAATGTAACACTATCAAAATGTAATGAAAGTAGTGACATGATAAAGGGTCAGCTGTTGTTAAATGGTTAGAAAGTCAGCAGCTGTTATTTTATTTTGTAAAATAAACTTAGTCACCGATTAAAGAGAGAGTGTTTAACCCATAAAGACCCAGTGCTACTTTCGAGGCAGGTCCCAAATAAATTTTTCTCCCCATTTAACCGTATTTAAGTGAGTTATCACCATTTATCATAATGTTAGTCTTTCTATTTTGTATTTTTTCAGTGAAAATCAGGCATTTAGTTTAATGATCATGTCCTTTAATCATCAAGCTGAGGAAACATTTGAGAGTTATCAAACCAAAAACAGAGAAAACTTGAGAAAAAGTGACTTTTTGAGTTTGTCAATACCTTGACTTTATACAACCAGAAAACAAGCATTATTTAGTTTTAATTCGCTTTGCTGCCATATGAATATGCTCCATTCTCACTTACAAAGTGGTCTGACTATACCAAGCAATGCAATTTAATTTTCATTTGATGAACATATATTTTAGATGGAAGATTTTATTATATTCTCCACATACATATTTAAATAGTCCGTTTGATATTGGTTGTGGAATCTGTTGAAACTGGGCAAATAAAAAAAATCAGTTAAAGAGCTTGTGGCTGCTATCAATAAGATGATGATCCCCAGTACACAGTTATTAATCACGCTATCAGTTAGATGATATAGTGGTGATGAGCATCCAGCAGAAGTGCATGCATGGAATTAACCCCTGGTGGTTGTGAGATGATTTGATTGCCGAGGATGAGTGTTTAGCAGGTTTCCATTGGACGGCCTTCCTTGCTTTTGGACCCGTGGCTGAATCTCCCTGCAGATTATGATGTCACTGCGGAGTGGGAATGGAATCAGCCCTTCATCTGGACCAAGGGATCACAGTCAGGATTAAGTGCATGTAGGTAGTGGTCTGTGGTGGGTGACCGCTCAGGGGCAGCGGACCGGAACACATGTAGCCCTGCTGGCATCTGTCTGAGGACCTTCAGGACTTTACACTTGTCTTGTGGATTTGGTCGTTCAGAAAATCAAGAATGACGCAAAGGTGAAAAGCATCCCAGGTTTGTTTTGGTAAGAAAGGCTTTGGAATTTTCATGACTTTTTCTGGCAAAACTAACATTTTGCATCTCAGTAGAAAAATACCATAGAAATGGTATCATGTGAACATATCGTTAACCTCATTGCATAATTGTCATAATTTTTGGCCAAATTGTGATATCTATGTAACTTTACTAACACTGCTGCTTCCTTTTATGCAGATGTGGCAGTTTAACTAAAAATATGACTCAGGCAATTATGCTATAAGGCTAGTGATTTGATTTATGTTGAGGTCCAGTCAACATTTTTACTAACATTGTTTCTTAAATGTTCTAGGCGACCATTTACAATCACTTAGCAAGATGAAGGTGAGGTGGACCGTGGTGGGCTTGGTTGTGTTCTTCCTGCTCTCGGTGGTCATGACTTTTTGTTTCATCTGGCAGTACAGGATGCCAAAAATGAAGACAGGTAAATAAAAAAAAAAACCTCTGAAGATGTGCAGAAGGACCTAGAGCGAATGGTAAAACCTAGAACAACTAAGAGGTGACAAAAGTTTTACAGATGCTCGTATAAAGAAAGACAATGGTAGATATAGAAGTAGTGTTTCAAATGCAAAAAATGTGAAAACATTACAGGCTCTGAATGTTACCACATATGCTTCATTTAAATCGTTCTAACTCACTGAAAGGAATGAACTTCAGTCCGCTGAGCAAAACCGTTTTCAGTTCTATCAGCAGAACTCAAAGTATTATGCATTTGAGCGTTGTTGCACCTCAGTTCATCTTTTTTTTATGTAATAATCCCCCACAAGTAAAATAAAGCAACAGGTAAGTTTTGAAAATGTGAGGAGTAGAGTGAGCAGATATTTGTTTTAAAATATAGGGACCAAAATGGAAGAGTCATCACAAAAATAAATACATGTAAAACTCTTCTGAAGTACAGTAACAAAGTATCCTTCTTAGTCTCTTTGGTGTAAATGCTCATTTACAGGAGCTTCAACAGGATTAAACAAAGATGGAAACAGTGGCAGTGGGATTAGCCAGAGCGCTAAAGCAGATTATTAGTGCTGCTGTCTGGTTGTGTCACACACACAGGACTCAAGTTCCTTTGGGAGCTGTGAGAAAATGAACATGGACTGACATTTTTATAGGTAGAGTATTTATATGACTAATATTACGATGCTGGAATTTTATCTGTGAGAAAAATAAATCCATACTCATAGCACTTTGATTAAATGACAATAAAAACACGCTGTACTTGGTAGAACATGTATAACCTGATGACTACCAGCGCTACTATAGGGAGAGGTCAAGGGTCATGGATGGACCGCCCACTACTTTTTGATTCATAACTTCTGAACCAGACAAGTTTAAGACAAATATTCTGCATAATTGTAAAAGTCTAAATCTTAAACATACTCAAAGGACAAAATTTAGTTTTCAATATTTTTAAATGAAAAATATCTAAAACTACTGTGTCATGGATGGACAAAAAAATGAACGGCCATTTTTGCAAGAATTACAAAGTTCTTAAAAGTGCAGTTCCTCTGACATTTTCATCCTAAAATGCATTCAGTTTATACCTTAAACCCTCTATTTTACAACCTAATAATTGGTTAGAGGAAAAAAATATTTGATCATACCTAAATAGCAAGAGTTTAGGAAAAATAGCTGCGTCACAGATGGACAAAAAAAGTAAATATCAAATTAAACATTTTTTATTTCAATTACCTATATCATATGCATTTTTTTACAATATATTTACAACATACAAATAATATTTACATTATATTCAAATGTACTTTGCATAGATATACGCATGTATTAATTTTAAACACTGTGTTTAGAATATGACATATTTAACATAATTGTCAAATTTAAAAAAATTATTGTATTTGGAATAAATGTAGTTTATTTATGAGAGTTTATAAAATGAAACCAGAATGATGGCAAAAAAAACTTTGTCACTTTCCAAACCTTTACACTCATTAAACTCAAATAAAAACACATTTTTTTTCTCATTTCAAAATACATTTTCATGAAAATCTAAGTAATTACCTACCCAAAAATATAAGTTTGGTTTAGATTATTGTAATTAATGTTTTTGACCAGATGTTAACCTTCCCTTGACTTCACCCTATAACAAACATCTTTTTTAATATTTTATGTGATTTTCATTTGCATTACATTTATGTCATATACCAAGGGATTGTCTTTCATGTGTTTATTTCTATCTATTTAGTTTTAAATTATGTAATAAAGACATGGAATGATACAAAATAAAAGTAACAGATAGTCCTTTGATATATATATATATATATATATAGATATAGATATAGATATATAGATATATATATATATATATATATATATCAAAACAAGATGATGGCACATAAACGCAGCAGCCAAGAGCCCTTGAAAAAAAAATCTTTCTGTTTTTTCACTGCACAGTGTGTGAATGTGTGTGTTTGATGTGTATGGAACAGTTCATTGTATGGATTATATGCAATATTCTATTCTATTCTATTCTGTTCTATTCTTTTTTTTCAGACTTTGTTTATTTGGAGTTTTGCAGAAATTGAGCAATACAAACATTGTATCATATGTAACAAATAATTGAAAATAACTTGTTGCACAGCTTCCTTTTTTCTTTTTCTTTCTTTTTTTTTTTTTTTTTTTACATGTATACAGAAGAAGCAAACAAACACAGAACAGCTAAACCAACCTTCTCCATTAACACACAAAGGGCTTTAAAAGCTTTACATTTAAAATGAAGATGCATTATGTGTTACACAAGGTAAATTACCAAAAAGAAAAGACGACCTGATGGAAAAATAAACATAAAGGTTCATCTGGAACAAAGGGGAAGTTAATTTATTTGATTAGTTGGAGCAAAGGATTCCAAATTTGTGTTAATTTATCAGCAGAGGCGTGAAGTATCATTGTAATTATTTCCAGTTTGAGAAAATACAGGACATCTCTAAGCCAGTGTATAAAGGAAGGAGGCTGCGGTGACTTCCATTTCAAGACAATTACCCTTCTCACAAGAACGGTCATAAAAGCAAGAGAGCTGGAAGAGGATGGAAAAGGAAGGTGTTCCAACAAAAAATCCAAATAGGGCACTCAAAGGGTTTGGATTAATTTTCCTGCCACTATTCTATTCTATTCTATTCTATTCTATTCTATTCTATTCTATTCTATTCTATTCTATTCTATTCTATTCTA
>JAPQRP010000028.1:27891382-27901803 GCA_037367295.1 Apogon hyalosoma
TAAAATTTAAAAAAAAAAAAAAAAAAAAAAAACGGGCCTCATTGCAAATAAAGTTGAGATTGTCTTTAACATTTTGATGTGCAACACTTGGGTAATGTGATATTTCGTCAGCCTCGTAGCATAATTGCCTAACTCATACACAAATAGACAAAAGTATTAGGATGCGTTTAATTCAGGTGTTTCTTTTCTAACAGGGGTCTGGGATACAAAACAATGACAAATTTAGATTGTGATAAATGTCATATTGATTATTTATATTGATGGGGGTGGGGGGTAATCTCAAATCAGTATGAACAGGACATCTTACAACTGTAGCCATGGTGTCCCTTTTTTTTTTTTTTAACATAGTTATAAACATCAACATTTCCCTTAAGTTTAATGGGAGATTTTTCTTCCTAAGCAAGATGTCATTGTTGTCTTGTATCCCAGACCCGTTAGAAAAGCAACACCTGAATTCAATGTGTCCCAATACAATGTGTATGAGTTAGGCAATTATGCTACGGGGCCAACAATTTGCAAGTGCCTTAAAAGGTGAATTTAAGAAAATATGTAAAAAATACCCTTTGTTAATGTAATGTGGCTAATATTATGAGCATGTTATAATGTTATGACCTACAGTTATTTCACTAATCATGTGTTGACTTCAGTAATAACAGCACAAATGACCCAACCAGAGGCTAACAACGTGTAAAACAGTGAAATACAATCTAGTTTTCCAATGAATCCAAGTAAATATCGCATTTTATTGCAGGGCTATATATCACCTCAGGTACAAAGAAAACAAACCACAGTAATATTATTCATTGTGTCCATGTTTATCTCATTTGAACCTATAAATGTCTCAAATGTGTCAGTTCACTGTTTGTCTGCCCTAAAGTTGACATAAATAACAAAAAGGCTGACAGCTGCCCATAGAGTTGTTCTCCTGTAAAGAGCAGAAGGAAGGGGAAGTATTAGCTCTCAGTGATTTGAAGCAAATGTATCATGTGCTGTGAACTGTACACATTCTAATCAGTAACACAAACTAGAACTAAACTCAGTATCTGTCATTTTTCTTCCCATTTTCCCTCCATGTCAGATAGCATTTATGGTATCATAAACTTAGTCCTCTGTTTATCATTAACTACCCTTCAAGACCCACCCATGTTCTGTACAAGCTCTTTAAATAGACTGAAGCCATGTTGTGCAAATCACAGCTGAAAAGGACCAGCAAAACACACTAAGACTAAAAGATTACAGAAGAAGCACCATGAAGACTGCAGTCTGTATTTTCCTTTTTGCTTTGTTGCAGCTGTCCAGCTCTGTGATGGTCACGGTAAGAGCAGCTGAACTCTGAAAACCAGCACTTACCTGAATTTGATTGAAGTGTTTGATTTTTTTTTTTTTTTTTTTTTTTTTTACCAAATAGCTGAAGTGGGATAATATAGACCAGGGGAGTCAAAACTATTTTAGTTCAGGGGCCACATTCAGCCCAATATGATCTGAAGTGGGCTGCACTAGTAAAATAATAGCAGTAGAAAAAAAAAGGACAATTACATTATGAAAAAGCTACATTGACAAAGTTTCCTTTAAGATGCCAGTAACATGAACTTGAAATGTCTAAAGAAAAATGAGTGTAATTTTAACAATATTATATGTACATTAAAACTTATAGATCACAGTGGATCTACAAATGCACAAAACAGTAAGTAACAGGCAGAATATTGGTAAAATTGCATTTATTTCTCTTAAGATATTTCAGGTTGTTCATATTTGTTCAGGTTATTCGCAACTTTGTGAAAGCATAGCTTGTAAATAATAATAATAATAATCATAATAATAATGGATTAGATTTCTATAGTGCTTTTCAAGGCACTTTACGTTATTTTTATTTTATTTTTAGTTTTTTCACTTAAAGAGAAAAATGTGCAGTTTTTTATAGGTAATTGTGTTGTGTTGTGTTATGTTATGTTATGTTATGTCATGTTATGTTGTGTTATGTTATGTTATGTCATGTCATGTCATGTCATGTCATGTCATGTCATGTCATGTCATGTCATGTTATGTTATGTTATGTTATGTTATGTTATGTTATGTTATGTTATGTTATGTTATGTTATGTTATGTTATGTTATGTTGGTCAGATTTGCCCCAGATATCCCCAGGGGCATTTTTTACTGATGGTACCCATGCTGTGGGATATATATTAATGCTCTTGTGCTGAAGTCTACCAGAAACATAAAAAAGCAACAGATCGTTAGCCTCATAGCGTAATTGCTAAGTACTACTATTCATGTTGTAGTACTTGTGTTCTACTACTCATGTAATTATCATTAACACTTTATTTGATCTTACTTTTATTCCTGCTGCTTCTGTCATGGATTGATTACACTGCAAATTGATCTTATAACTACTTAAATTCTTTATCCTTGACACTGTGAAAATGGAAGAATTTTTTTGTTTGTTTGTTTTTGTTTTCCAGAATGCAATTACTCTCATGTATCTAAATTAATTCATTTTATTGTATTTATTTTACTTTGGAGAGGAAGGTGAAAAACATAGTTTAAGTGTATTACATAATTGCAATTATGCTGACTCCAAAACCTTGAGACTGAATGTGTTTTGTTTATTATATGTGTCTGTAGAAGCCAATAATGTAATAACAACTGATAATGTAATAAAAGTCCTGAACCGATAATGTAATAACTTTTGTCAAATAACGTTATAACTTATTACGTTATTTGCCTGGTAAAAAAATAACTAAATTCTTTGCAAATGTAATACCTGAGCCAATAACATAATAATATACTAATATCACTGTGTTTAACTCTTTATTATTGGCTATAACTGTGAAAATGCACACTGTCTCTGTGTCTCTCTTTGTCTGTATCTCTCTCCCTTTTATTTTTATTATGTTATTGGCCAGTTATTACGTTATTGGCCTAATGCATTTTTAAAAAGGCCAATTTATTACATTATCGGTCGTTATTATTATGTCATCGGCTTCTACAGTGTCCGAATGCAAATTTAGCAACGTGTAGTGCTTTCCTGTGCAAAACAATGAAGTTTATCCTGATCCTGAAGTCATATTTTCAGCCAAATTGTGAAACCTACGTAGCTTTACTCTTCTAAAACTGCGGCTTCATTTTATGCAGACATCACAATTTGGCTAAAAATATGACAGTTATGCTATGAGGCTAACGGTTTGTAATAAAGTAAAGGTTTCTGTGTTTCCACTCATGGATTTACTGATCTACAACAGTAAGTTTTGAATCAATGTATAACTCGTTACATGTGTCGTAGGAGGGAGATTATCAGTTCTCTCTGGAGGCAGTGAAAGAACTGGGGACTCTGATTTATGAGGATGATGCATCAGCTGCACATGAGCTCCGCCGGCTAGAGGCCAAAATTGCAGCTGTGTGTTTCCATCCAGCTCTGCCCCAGGTCTTCAAACCCCTGTGTCAGAGGAGAGACGCAGGGACGGCCCTGGCTCGACTTGGTAAGGAGCAACACTTAGATGGGATGGAGTGAAGTAAAGATAGACACAGAATCCAAAGTGCTGTGTTAAAGATCATTCTGGAGTATTACAAGTTGATTTCCATACATTTTGTCCATCACTTACAGAAGTTATAAGGCAAAATGAGCTTTTCAGTGCCTTCTCACTGAACAAACCCATAAAGACGCAAATATCCACCAGGGACCAAAACTATCTACTGATTTAAAATGTTCAGTAACTTCTGAACCACTAAACTTATCAATCCATGTAAATAATTGGTGTAAAATGCAGTTTTGCATCATTTCATGGTCATCAGATATGACCCATTTGGACGTTCAGAGGCTCCGTAGTTACCGTGGAAACACCATCATCTTCTACAACATTGATTAACCGGTAAAAACCATGGAGTTGGATCAATGACAGTGGATTGAGATACTTGGTTTATGTTCAGTTAATGATACATTTTACTGAAAAAGTCACTTTTTTTCATAAGTTTTCCCAGTTTTTGGTATAACCCTCAAATGTAATCTCAGCACGATGATTAAAGTACATGATCTGTACCTAAATATCAGAAAATACTTGATTTTCACTGAAAAAATGCAAAAATAGAGAGGGTAATATCATGATAAATGGTGATAAATCACTTTAGAAAGGTTAAATAGAGAAAAAATAATAATTTGGGAACTGCAACAAAAGTAGCACTAGGTCTTTATGGGTTAATTCATCACTTCTTGGACATACACAGTAACTCTAGTTTGGCCACATGTAACTGACACATTTTCAAATACAAACACAAATATCAGGAGAAGTTGTTTGAACATTAAGAATATTGGGCAGCTGTGGCTCAGTAGGGAATGGCCAGTCTGTGGTTCAATGCCTGACCCATCCACAGAGGTGTCAAGTAACAAAGTACAAATACTTTACTTCACTTCAGTACAAATTTTGGTTAAATGTACTTTACTGGAGTAATTATTTTTTAGTCGACTTTTTACTTCTACTCCTTACATTTTCATGCAATTATCTGTACTCTCTACTACTTTCCACATTTTAAAAATAGCCTCATTACACCCATATTTCATTCCGGCTTGTCATTGTTCACATAAAAGAAAAACTATCCAGATAAATTACACCATCCGGATAGAGTGAATTAAATAAACATATACCATTCCAACATCCTATTGGTTTGAACGCAATCCAGCGCACCTGACTTTTTGCACCATTCCAATTCTTATGTTCTACTAGTCATCATATCTTCCACTCCATGAAACACAAGTTAATGCCCAGTAGTGCACATATATGGTTCTGTAATACATTTGCATTGGACTAGAATGCATTCATTTTCCGTGGGCATTTATGAAACAGGTAGACTAGTGCATCCCGAATGTTTCAACCGTGTCATTTTAATATAACATTATAGTCATTATTGCCTCTAGAAAAATGTTCTTGGGGAGGTGGGGTAGTGCACTATAGACCCCTGTGGCACCACCTAAGCTTTTGTCCTAATGGCATTTTTTTCCCCTTACATTTACTTTTATACTTTTACTTGACGAAAAAGCTTGAGTTGATACTTCAGCTTCAACAGAAGTCTTTTTAAACCCTAGTACTTATACTTCTATCTGAGTAATGAATTTGAATACTTTTGACACCTCTGCCCATCTTCATGTCAAAGTGTCCATGAGCAAGACACTGAAACCAAAGTTACTCCCAGCATATCTTTAGCCTCATAGCATCATTGCCTAAGTCATATTTTTTTCAGGTCATAGCTAATGATGAAAAATGAATGAAGAGTGTTAGGAGAGTAAAGTTACACAGATATTACAATTTGACCAAAAATATGATGAAAATATGCACTTTACAAGGCCTCACATATACCCAATCACACACACACTCATACACCAGTAGGCGACATGTGCAAATCGCTACCAGACCTTAGTGGGAGCAATTTAGGGTTCAGCCTTTTGCCCAAGGACACTTCGACATGTGGACAGTTGGAGACAGGATTCAAACCACCACCCCTTTGGTCATTGGATGACCCGCTCTACCAACTGAGCCACAGTAATGACTGTTTCACTGGTGTGTGAAAAGTATCAGTGTTTGTTTGTGAATGTGTCACACTGGTGGGTAAAAAGGAGCAACGCACCATGAGTGCAGGTCCATTTACCGTTAGTGTGCGCAGACATCCAAAATAAGAATTTAAACTGAGCTTTTTCTGCCTTCCAGCTACATTTGCAGAATAATTGGCTGTGACCCTAAAAAATGCCATTTTAAGGCCAGATCCCTTCATGTGAGAGTGTGGGGTGGTTTGTCTTTGTATAGGTCAGTCCTGCGATGAACGAGTGACACTTCCAGGGTGTTCCCCATCTTTGTCCAGGGAGCTGGTTTAGGTCCCAGTATCCCCACAAACCTGCAAAGGTTTAAGATGAAATGAATTAATAATAATAAAAAAAAGAAATGAATTAATGAACAAAACTGATTAAGAAATGAATTATAAAATGGAATTCAAGCACGCAACCCTCTTGAGGATAAAGTAGTTTGGAAAAGAAATGCAAGCAATTTAAAAAGAAAAGAAAATTGAGTAGAGATAGTTACACACTTCATGTAATAAATGATTTGTTTTGGAAAATTCAGTACTTTTACAGCGCAGTTCATTTATGCACCTATTTTGTCGACTGAAAAATGCAGATGGACAGAGAATTACGCATCATAAGTGACCCACAAACAAGTAACACAACAAGCCACGCCCCTTTACACATGTTGTGTATATACCTGCGGCTCTTCAATCAAATGTGTTCCAGATTCATGCCTTTTAACCTGTGTGCATCTCATTGTTTGATGTACTGTAATGAAGCGTTACTTTATGTTTTGTATGTATTCATTTTAGTTCATCCACTCTGTTTGGTTACTTTGATAAACACAGTATAAACTATTGATTTGGCACAGGTCCCTTCTGTAGGCCGGTAAAAAACAAACAAAAAAAGGAGGTAAACGTAGTAGTAACATGGACGTTATTGTCATGTTTATGTAATGAAGAGTAGAGCGAACGTCCGAATACCACCAGCAGTTTCAGCTGACACTGTGTGTGATTCATTTCTTTTTCAGCATTTGTGGCTGTGCGCTCTGATGCCTGTGAGATCTGTGAATCTGTCGCCTGCACCGGCTGCTGAAAGGGAAAGCTGCACCGTGTCCTCACCTTGTATCGCATATTACTGTTCTTACAGAAAATTCCATTTAAACACCATATGAGAATATCATATTAAAATTGATAGATAATATGCATTCCTATCTTGTACACTTGTAACACTTGGTTAGAAGCTGAACAGCAGAACGCAGGATACAAGCTTTTTTTTCACGCCTCATTACAGCAGTATATGCTTTTTAATCCATAAAGACCCAAACAGACACTGGAAACAAAACTTTTCACGGTCATCAGATGTGACCCATTCGGACGTTCAGAGAATCCGTAGTGAATGTAGAAAAACCATCATCTTCTACAACACTGCTTCACCAGTAAAACCCACGGACTTGGATCAACGACAGTGGATGGAGACACTCGATTTCTGCTCAGTTAATGATGGATTTTGTTGAAAAAAGTCACTATTTCTTCAGTTTTGTCTTTTTTTTTGACATAACTCTCAACTTTAACCTGAGCTTTTATGACAATCCGTATGATCAGTAAATTACATTTCAAAAAATACCTGATTTTCACTGAAAAAAAACACAAAATACAGAAGATAACATTGTAAAAAATCATGATAAATAATTGAAGAAAGATTAAATGTAGAGGAAAAATTCATTTAGGAACTACCACAAAAGTAGCTCTGGGTCTTTATAGGTTAAAAACCATAATCAGATGCTAAAATCTGAGTAAAATGTGAATAACCTACTGTATTTGCTCTCTTCAGAGGTCAAGTACAACCAGTTGAGACCTTTTTGTTCATTTCTGTAAATAGGAACCACGTGGTGTTACAACACAGTTTGGCTGTGTTCTTAAACAAACACCCTTTAACTGGGATGGATTTCAGTTGTGGACTTCGAAGTACTGCATTTGCATCATGGGATATTTAAGCAGCTGTGTCCACTATTGTAACATCTAAGGTCCACCTGAGAAAACTATGTGCTGATCAAATAACAGAGAAAGACCAACAGAGTTTTCCTTCACACATTAAATAATGAGCCCTAACCCAAACTACAGGATATATGTATTGTGAAAGCTTCTACTTTACACTGATGATGCAAAATACATCACATTTCTGTTCAGTTTTCAAATTGATTGTGTACAGTGTATCTGTCTCTATTAAATAAACCATAAATCAATAATAAATGAATATATTTCAGAATAATAGTGATTTGTTTTTTTTTTCATTTCTAGTTTATATTATCACATTAAAAGTCACAAATTTGCAGGTTCACTTGTTCTACTCAGTCAGTCTGTAAGCATTTGAAAAGCGATGTCAGGACTGTTGAAACTGGTAAAGTTCATCTAATCATTGGAGTAATTTGGAAATGTACTAGTCGCTGTATTTTAGACTCAGTCTCGTCCTGTTTGGCATCATGGGAAAATCTGGTTCATCATTCAGAAAAATATAAAAATGTCTAAAGTTACCATATTCAACTGTCCAAACAATGAGCCTCACACAAGAGCATGTTTGCAGTTCTTTAGCCTCCTAACGTAACTGCCTAGTCATACACTACATGGACAAAAGTATTGAGACATGTTGAATTCAGGTGTTTTTTTCTAACAGGGGTCTGGGATACAAACCAACGGCAAATGTCATAATATAGTTTTTTATTAGGATAAATATCATATTGATTATTGATGTTTATATCTGAAATCCTCATGAACAGGACATCTTACAGCCGCAGACATGACGTGTCCCAATATTTTTATCCATATAGTTTATAAACATCAATATTTCCTTTTTAGTTTAATGGGAGATTTTTCTTCCTCAGTGAGATGTGAAGAAAGTAGATGGTTAGTTGTTGTAGAAAATTATTATTTACAGTCAGATCACGAAAAACCTTTTTAAAAATTTAGCGGTAGAACATTTAAAATCACAGTCATGGATAAAAACACAAAAACACAGTGAATGTTGAGAGAAATTAAGAAAACCATGAGGCACTTTAGAAGCAAGGATAACAGTTTAAAAAAAAACAACAAACTAATCAATGCAATTATATTTATCCCAATATAAAACTATATTATGACATTTGTCAATATTGTTTTGTATCCCAGACCCGTTAGAAAAGAAACACCTGAATTCAACGTGTCCCAATACTTTTGTCCATATAGTGAATGACTTAGGCAGTTATGCTATGAAGCTAACAATATGTAGTCATCCTCAAAATGATTCATACCCCTGCCATTTTTTGTTTTTATGATTAAATGAATGAGTTTTATCAAGTTTGTTTGTGACATATGTGACACACAGGTGAGGGAATAACAACAAATGATACTTGAAGAAATGTTCTAAATTATTCATAGCCTAGGTTTACTAGGTCTGTTGTGGTCTTAATAGTCAATAGCGTAGCCTTTGTTCCTGATGATGGTTCCTGTTAGTGTCCACAGGCTTTCTTATGTCTCCAGTGGGATTTAGGTCCCCTCTTCCTGGACCAGAGCCTCCAGCTAGGTCAGGTTGGATGGTCTCCTACCCATCACTCTGGTCTTCAGCTCCTTCCACAGATTCTCTGTATCAGGGGTCACCAACCCTGGTTCTTGAGATCTACTATCCAGCACATTTTAGATTCTTCCGTCTTCCAGCACACCTGACAGTCACTATCAGGCTTCTGCAGACTTTGATGATAGGCTTATCATTTGAATCAGGTGTGTACAACAAATATGAACAGAAAATGTCTGAAATGAAATAAGTGCAATTTTACCAATTTTCTGCCTGTTTTGTGCATTTATAGATCCATAAGTTGTAATGAACATGTGTAAATGATAAGCAGAGGTGTAACATTGTTAAAATTACACTTATTTTTCTGAAGAAATTTCAGGTTGTTCATGGTTGTTCACATTTTTAAAGGATAGTTTGCAGAGTAAACATCTTCATAATGTAATTGTATTTCTTTCACTGTTGTTTTACTGGCCCTGCCCATTCGAGTTCATATTAGGCTGTATGTGGCCCCTGAACTAAAATGAGTTTGACACCCTTGGCATATGGACTGCGTTAAAGATGGGTACGTTGTACTAACCACCCCCTGGTGGTTGGATACAGTACATACCTCATCAACCTCACCTCCTCTATGGTAGTGAGAGGTACTTGGGTAGATAATTTGAAGTACATGACCACTAGATTTTCCCAAAAGCTAATTTGTGACTTTTTAGATAGATTTCATCAGACTGGTTTGATTGTCTGATCTGTTAGTTTTTACAGCTGTAACAGTCAAGAATTGGTGACAGTTCTGAAAGTTAATGAAAAAAGCATAGTGTGCTGCACTTGAAACCCCTCGACCTTAAGTCCAGACCAAAGTTTTTGCACATATGGACAGACAGACGGACGGACGACAAACTGATGACAATACCCTATGGTGAGGGCTGAGGGTAAAAATAGGAAATGGATGTTCCTCTATTTCAGACTAGTGTGACATTACCAAACCAACATGGTAGTAGTGAATGAACCTTTGTCTTTCTTTATTATACAATCTAGAAATTCCATACCAGTGTATTTAGTGAAAAAATGTTCCCATTCTCAATCCCATAAACAATAAAACATCATTTTCATGTAAATGTAATTATACAGTGGTGGAAAAAAGTTTTTGGACACCCCATGCATTTGCAATATATTACATAACAAATAACTCTTCAGTCATTGAACTCTATCAAGTATTGTTCCATTTTCCAGACCCACATGCATTCTTCTGCATGAGCACTGTTCTATCAAGGTCAAAACTGGATGTTTCAGTAAATAATGAAACACATCCAGGACATGACATGTTGAAACTGTCA
>JAPQRP010000028.1:27918097-27932770 GCA_037367295.1 Apogon hyalosoma
TGATCATTTGAATCAGGTGTGTTGGAAGAGGGACACATCTAAAACATGCAGGATAGTGGCTCTCTAGGACCAGGGTTTCTGACCCCTTTTATAATATAAGATGTGGACTGGTACCCACAGAGTCCAGACCTTAACCCCAGTAGGAATCTTTGTGATGTAGTGGAGAAGACTACGCTGTGGTCCAACTCTCCCTTCATCAATACAAGACCTAAACTTAAGTCCGGAGAAAAATAAATGGTTTGACATTTGTTGTGACATTGCAAAAACATTGTATGACATGTAATGTAACAGCAAATCCATCCTATAACCAAAAAGGCTGTCGAAGGAAATATTGCATGCAGGACATAATTGGTGGCCAGGCTTTGTATAAGACTTTATTGTAGATTAAAAACAAAGTTTCCCACAGTAATCCTGGGCCCATGAGGTGTCATCAGTTACAAGTAAATCATGTTTCTTGGTGCAGGTTTGTCTTTGTGGTCAGAGAGATCCCAGTGCAGTGGCTTTACCTTTAGCTACTACCATGGTGTGGAATGGTTCGACCTGTTCTATTTTTGACACGTGTATAAATGAATGTCCGGGTGGTTTTCTTTCTCTTTGGATATGCCAATCCTTTTATTGATTTATATTAAGTCCAACAGTTCAAAATAGGCCACAATTGCCATTCAAAATATTCTCCATAAATGAACAAAATGTGCTGCTTTACATAAAAAACAGTGAAAATGCTGAACACTCAATTCCTGCTGTGGCTCACGGTCAGAAAATTGTTTGAGGCTCTACTTACACACACACACACTGCCCACCTCACACGGCAGGTTTATGTAACCTTGCCACACCCATACCAACACCCACGATGAGTTGCAAGTGTGGTGATCATCACAGCCACACCCACTAAACAATTAGTAAATTAAGGTCAAAACAAAAAAGAGGAATAAACAAACAAAAAAGGATTTTGCCTCCAACACCCAGTATTCAGCTTAAGCTTGTGACCTTGCTCTTTACACAGTCAAATATATTCAGATTGAAACCTCGAATCCTTGACCAGTTGTACAGTATATATCTGACTATTCTACATAGAGACCAGTGAAAACACTATTGTCATGCTCTGTGAATACTGCCATTCAATTCATACCCTCCTTTTTCAGAGAAGAAAGAGGTCAAGTGTCCAACCCCAGGATGTGATGGGACTGGTCATGTGACTGGACTGTATCCTCACCATCGTAGTCTATCTGGATGTCCTCACAAAGACAGAATCCCTCCAGAGAGTGAGTACACACAGACTGCCTACACGTCAGCTAGCTATTTGTCAGATTTACAGAAAATTCTATTGTTTGGAAGCTTGTAATGTGAAATGTCATCTGTATTTCATTACTAATACTGTAATTACCCTCAGTAATTGCTTCACTATTAATGATGATGGTAAAAATATTAATACTACTACTAACTTCCATGACTGCTTGTATCATTACTGTGTTCTATATAACAATTGTTCTAGTCACCGCTGATATAAACTCTTCTGAAACAAAGTAATGGGACTGAGCTGTTTGTGTGCTGTGTGTCCATAGTCCTGGCCATGCATGAGAATGTCTTGAAGTGCCCGACTCCTGGTTGCACAGGCCAAGGCCATGTCAACAGTAACCGCAACACTCACCGCAGGTTAATATACACAAAAAATGCACACACTGTATGGGTAACACTCATATGTGGACATGAAAACCATGCATATACACACAGCCCTGCAAGCACAACAGAGAATTATTTTCTAAAATGAAAAGTTTTGTCACTGATACTAAATTTTTTAAACATATTTCACGTCTAATAATACTAAAACATACTTAACACTGTTTTGAAAAGACTTATATTCCATTTGATACTAACTTCTGAATGTTTTTGCTGTATCAGTCTGTCTGGCTGCCCCATAGCAGCTGCAGCTAAGCAGAATAAGAGCCAGGACAAGCAGGTTCATTTGCAGTCTGCAACCAGCGAACCCTCTTCCAACTCTGACAGAGTTCTCAGGTGAGCCAGTTGAGCTGAGCGTCTGCTGAGTTCAAAACTGAACAGCGTATAAACTGATACTTTTTCAGTACAGTAGTTCAGTGCGATGTTTTGTATACATTTGTCAAATAGATAAACTGGTGGAACCGTCAGTAATGAATGACTCTTCTTTCAGGCCCATGTGTTTTGTAAAACAGCTGGAGATCCCTCAGTATGGCAGCTACCGGCCCGGCACAGTGACCACAACACCCCGGGCTAACCTGGCCAAGGAGCTGGAGAAATACTCCAAGGTGTCTTTTGACTATGCAAGCTTTGATGTCCAGGTGTTTGGAAAGCGTATGCTCATTCCAAAGACAACCAGCACCAGTGAAACATCACCCAAAGCCTTCAAATGTAAGATCCACATGCCTTTCCTCCACAGCACAGTTTGGAAGGGGTTGTTTGGTCTTTAGCATTCAACCTCAGTTAGTGTATTAGTTCATTTGGATCTGGACCAAGCTGTAGGGACCTCAGCTCCAAAATGAGGTCACTATTATACATATATACAACATTTTGCCCTCCAAAAGATACAAAGTGCTGGGCCAAATGAGAACAAATTCATTTTCACTAGATGAAAAAAGTCATTTGAGTTTGAGTTAACCATTTACACATTAATCTGACAGGATTTTGGCTTTGGTTTTGCCCAAAACCTGAGCTTTTTAATGGCAGGGCAAATGTTGCCACTAAAAATAATACATTCAGTATGTAGCATCCACATTTACAGTCAGGCATTTACAGAAATGTAACAAATAAATGTGTTTCACTGCAGTTGCTCTGCTCTCTTACCACACATTCTGCCCTCCAAAAGATTCAAAATGTTGGGCCAAATGAAACTAAATGGAGTCATTTGATGAAAAAAGTCATTTGAGTTTGAGTTGACCATTTCCACATTGATGTGACATGATTTTCAGTTTTGCTCAAAACCTGAGATTTATTATAATGGGGTAAATGTTGTCACTAAAATATTACATTTGGCACCATTGAAAACACACGGATCAGAATAATATGTACATTTAGAAATATATTAAATGAATTGGTTTGGGGTTACCTTCATATTAAAGACAGAAGCATTGGTCATTAAAGAATGAATTGTGGATAAATTGTAATCAACTGAACATGTTTATTCAGTCACTGAATACAGGTACTCAGAAATTGAAAGTGTCATTATTCAATATCGGGTGTGTTCACCTTTGGTTTCCGAATAAGCAGTGCAGCGATGACACATGGAACTAAGTCTGATGATCCTGTCCTGGCACGTTCTCTCTGTTGTATCGCAACTAGTGGTATTTTGAGCTGCAAAAACATTTGGGCGTTTTCTTTGCTGCCTTTATATCAGCTATTGACCACACCTAAAGTTACCAGTCAAGTGTGACTCTGTACAAGAGATTCAACTCAATTTCCGACATTTAGGGATTAGCCCAGATGCCAACGTCGCTTGCGTCTGGAATGAAAAAAATACAGCTGTTAACTGGGTTACTCATCTCATGAGCAACATATACAAAATAAGCACCTGAGCAAATCATTTTCTGGCACTGACACCACATGTTTGGACCATGCGTTTTTAATGGCACTAAGTATACCTTATATAGTACCTTCAATATGTAGCAACCACATTTAGCAGTCAGGCATTTACAGAAATGAAACAAATAACTTTGTTTCACTACAGTTACTCTGCTTTCTTATTACACAGCTAAATCATTTCCCAAGGCCTCCTCCCCTAGTCACAGTGTGTCAGGAGCATTTCCTAAGACAACCACATCCTCCAGTGCTTATGACTACAGTCAAGATGCTGAAGCAGCACACATGGCAGCAACAGCCATCCTCAACCTGTCCACTCGCTGCTGGGAGAGACCTGAGACTCTCAGTGCAAAGCCGAGGGAAGCCTGCCCCAAGGTACACACCCACACCTCTGGCCTTTGAAGGTCTCTTAGGAAACACACAGGTCGCACACTCTTCTGATGTCATCTGGGCCATGGTTTTGTGGAACATTTTAGGAAACAGATATCGAAGTTGATGAAAACGGCACATTGGACCTCAGCATGAAGAAGACCAAGAGGGAGGGCGTGCAGTCTCCAGAACCTTCCTCCTCCACGTCTTCATCCTCACAACAAGTGGCAGCCACTTCATCTCAAAGCCACAGTCAGCAGGAGTGGGAGGGGCCGCTGGACTTCACTACAACAACTGGAGTAAAGGAGGAAGACCATGAAGAGGTAGAGTACTCAAATACAGAACTCATCTCAGGACCTGCTGCTGTGGTCCTGCTTCTCTCCTGCCTCCACCATCATTATTTGTTTGGCCATATAGTAGTGACTGTTTATAATATACATGGATGGTAGAGGTTTCTATTGATAGTACTAACAGCTGCAGTAGTAGTATATCCACTGCTAGTACTTGTATTTGGAGTAGTAGTATTAACAGTCATGGGTATTTGTACTAGTTACTGGTAGTTATTTTACCAACAGCAATTCTACTTTTTAACAGTTATAATTCAGTTTGTTTTGCATCCATGTGGGTCTAAATGTAAAGTGTCATGAGATACCTTTTGTTATGATGTGGCGATATATATAAAAATAAATTTAAGCGACTGACTGACTGATTGATTGACTGATTGACTGATTGATAGATCGATCGATCGATTATAAACCCAGCACCTGCAGCTGTGGATAGACAACCTATCAGAACTGTCCCTGTTCACTCAGTTGTGGTGTACCTCTTCTCAGGCAGAATATGCAGCTCCATCGTACACCTCATCCGATGGTGAGGAAGAGGACCCGGAGAACCTGGAAGACAGGAAGTACCCTGGTGAGGTCACAACATCCAGCTTCAAGGTCAAGTTTCAACCCAAAGACAGCAAAAAAGAGGTTCTTGTGTGAGTCCCAACACACTGTCTACTTACATTAAAAACTCTGTGTGATAAATATGATGTAGGGAGAGAGATTTGTTATTAGAGATATTTTATTTATTTACTAAAAGTGAAGTACAGATAACTGAAAGGCATTGCCATTACTTTACCATACCTCTCTGAAAAACAAGTCTGTAGGTCAGACACGTTTCTGCATAAACGGATGATGACACAAATGGAAGATGGATAATATTGGGTTAATGGTTGTTGTGTCTCTGAACATCAACCTCCCCTGACTTTGCGTATTCTGGTTTTCCCTGTAATGGCCCTAATATGCCTGAAAAGTGAAATATGAACCCTGTGATCTCAGTTTTCTGCAGAAGCATTTAACTGACCGGTGCATGATACTTTAGTGACCATCTTGAGTTGTGTTATGCAGTGCTCACATGGTATAAATTCAGCTATCATCCACCTTGTATGACCTGGAGGTATGTTCAAGTTCAGAACCATTGAAGACATGCAGGGAAAAAAGCTGAAATTCAATAATTCAAGTGCAAATTGTGGATTCCAAGTCATACAGTCCACATGAAGACTATAACAAAGACTGGATATGACAAATGCAGAGCTCCCAAAGCTTGTGTTTTGTACAAATATGTATCATCAGTCTTTGTTATAGTCTTCAACAGCAGTCTCAAAGACATACAGTAAATAATGAAGTGGGCTTCATTTTTAGTCCAACAGCCTAAAAGGTCCGATGGACTTTTGGTATCAGTTGTCATCTGTCCATTGTCTGTCCATAAACAATTTTTCAAGAATCTTGTTCTCCAAAACTGTCAGCCAGAATCAATTGAAATTCAAAGCAGGGGTTCCTTGGGGAAAGGTCTACCAACTTTGAACAAAGAATTGACAAACACTGATTTTTGAATTTGTTATGAATTTTTGACCTTTTAAAAATCCCCATTGGTTTCTAATGGGAAAATTTTCAAAGTGCTACAACTTCCAAACAGTTGACAATATTGATATAATTACTATTGGCAATAGATAGGAAGTCACATATGGGCTTTCATTTGGTGCTATGACCTCTGACCTTGAGTGATCTTGAAAGGTCAAATGAATATCAAGTAATGTCTTTAAATATGCCGTTGGACTACAGGACCCTTGGTCCTATTTTTAACATTTTGCATGTGACCCAGTATGATAACCACCCCTTCCTGACTCCTTGTGTTGGCTCCAGATGTCCTACACCCGGCTGTGACGGTAGTGGACACATCACTGGCAACTACGCGTCACATCGAAGGTGAGACCAGCACTTAGACATTATATCCTTTACAAGTCAGAGTTTGTTGTAATATCTTAATAATGTAATAATGGTTTGTAGAGATGACCTGATGGTATTTTGAGTTCAGTTTTACTTGAAGAATGAGCCATATGGATCTTACTTTTTTTTTTAAGTAAACAACATTCCTGTTGTCTCTGAACAACATTTAACCTGTTATGTACCTGGAACCACACTGGAAACAGGCTTTATGGACACATAACGATCATTCAGTGATTTTATTTAGTTACGCTGCTGTGATGATAACAGGCTCTGTCAGCCCTCTTTGTGTTCTGTCCTGGCTCTGCAGTCCAGAGGCCTGTATCATGAAGCAGGATTGAGGGGCTGTTGAGATAACCCTTAGATCAGCCCAAGATTTTTGTTATCATGAAGATGGTTTAGTTTTTTCTAGGTAAAATGGAAACTTACCCTGCCTACTAACATACTCTGGAATAGGTTCCAGATGGCACTTCCTTCTGACCACAACTGACCAATCAGTTTTCTTAAAAGATCCCACTGACCTTGGTGCATGGATTTAAACCACAAAAAAAGGACAATAATTGAAACCTGTGCTCAAGGTGCAGATGGTGAGAAGGCTTGTTAGGTAGGAAAGAGTTATACAGACCATCTAAACAAACCTTTTTGTTTTCCTTTGAATACTGAACTTTCCATGGATCTAATATCAGAGACTGAGTAGAGGACTACTTGCTTTGATTGCTGTTTTTATTATATTTAATTTTTACTTACTCATGGACTAACCCCAATTATCTACACCCTTTAACACCCCTTTTCATGGAATCCTGACCCTAAGCAGAAAAGTTTTAAGGCCAAAATGCACTTCTTTGAAGGGGAACATCTTCTAGATTCTGTGCTTTACATGGATGACACACAAGCTAAACCACATTAGGTTAAATATGGCTCAAATATAGGGTTTAGGGTTACATGGCTCCCTCCACTCTCTTTCTAGAATGGGACTAAAAGTTATCTGGATTGTTTGGCTAGTTTTTGGTAACACAATGCTGCAACAATGCATTTGCTAAAATATTGAAGAGAGAAAAGTTGGAACGAAAATGTTTTCACTTGTTAGGAAATGTGTGCATATGTGGAAGTTTGTCATGTTAAAATGAAATCCTTCCAAAGAAAATATGCATGTCAAGTCAATGCTTGCCATTTTTATGGTGTAGTTGCAGCTTGGAAGTTAATCTTCTTCTACAAAGTGAAGGGGACACAGGCAATAGAAGAGACAATGATGATCCTTCTTAAGAGTTCTTTCAGTGACCTCAGTGACCTTTAACAAACTAACCCTAACCTCCCCATGGATAGCTGGCTGTAGCAGCCATGTTCCTTTCAGCCTGCATTATATTATATTATATTATATTATATTATATTATTAAATTCCTTGTATTTGTTTAAAATTTAATATTTTAAGTTTTTCTTGTAAAGAAGGGCATAAAGATAATGGCCTGCAGAGGATGTCCATAATTAAAACGGCCAGGAGGGTGACTGTTTTTCTTTTGTATGGCCTTTCGACCTGGAGTGACACCACCTGCTGGCCATTATCTTTATGCCCAGTTGGCCGGTTCCTATTTGTCAGGACCAACTGTATAGGAACCTATAGCTTACCAGGCTCCTGTTTCACTTCCTTGATGAAGGCTTGAAGCTAAAATGCATGGAAGTGTTGTTTAAAGTCTAGATATGACCATACCATGGTAATAAAGGCATTTTAATGTTTAAAGAGAGTGCCTTGGAGTTTTCTTCCAGTTAGTCATCTAGTGATATCTTTTATTGAGAAATGTCACTATTTTCTAAGTTTTCTCTGTTTTTGATATAATAACCCTCAACTTTAATTCGAGCTTTTATGAATCTACATGATCAGTGAATTAGATAAGGAAAATACCAGATCTTCACAGAAGAAACACAAAATACAGAGCCATAAATAATTGAAGAAAGGTTAAATATAGAAGAAAAATTAATTCAGAAACTGCCACAAAAGTAGCACTGGGTCTTTTTGGGTTAATGCAAGCTCTCATAATCACAGTCAGAATCCCTGAGTTGACAAAGTTAGTTGACAACTGTTTACAAACTTAGCGTGACTGTCAGTGTTTTGTCAAACCAGTTAATGGAAAGAGATCCTTGATCTGTTGAACCTGCTTTGTGATACAAGCCTCAAATGAGGTTGTGGCTCTCTCACACTCATTCACACTCAGACTTCCTGTTCTTAGTCTGGTTTTCTTATGTTCTCTGTCTAACTATCTTCCAGTCTATCAGGCTGTCCTCTTGCTGATAAATCACTTCGGACCCTTATGGCTGCCCACACAGCTGAATTAAAGTATGTTTGCTCTTTCCTGTCTCTCACCTCCACCATGTTCACTGACCCTGCAGGTTCAACTCTATCCCTGCTCTAACAATAACAATCAATCATGAGAAATTCTATTTTAAAATTGTAACTATAGAACTGTTGGCCCTAATTATTTAGAGCAAATATAGTTTTGTCTCTAGTTTACTGACAATCTGTCTGAGCATGTGAATATAAAAAGCATATGTGTCTGTCAGGTGTCCAACTCCAGGTTGTGATGGATCAGGCCACATTACTGGAAACTATGCCTCACATCGAAGGTAGGACTGTTTCCCTGCTTCTTCTTCCTCTTCCTTCCTCTATCTCGCATCACATTCATTACTCTGTTCTTTTCTGCCAGTCTCTCTGGATGCCCTCGTGCCAAAAAAGGTGGGATCAAAACAACTCCGAGCAAAGAAGACAAAGAAGACTCAGAACTGTTGAGGTGAGCAGCAGTTATCCTAATGTGTTTGTCTGCCTTCAACTGTAACATTTCATTTTATTTCAATTTATTTTAGATATCTTAAAAAATCAATGCACTTCAGAAATTCAAATTCATCCTTAACAAGTGGTGTCAGGCTCAACAAACCCTGCCCCTCACATGTATTGTAACTTATTTTGGCATCGATCCAGCTGATGTCATCATCTATATGTATGCTGATGTCAACATATCTATTGCCTCTATATATGTGCCAAATCTGAAGTAAATTGAAACAAAATTGCTGTTCTTATAGACATGGGAAATTTCGCTATTATAAGTAAATGGGAAATTAAAAAAATAAAATTCTTAAAAAATGTGAACTTTGACCTACTTTTCCCAAATTTTAATGAGATTTATTGTGGGTCACTGGCAACATATAAACCCAATTTGGTATGAATTCAACCAATAGTTTTGCTGTTAGAGTGTAAACAAGCAAAGAAACAAAGAAATGAAACTCCCATAGGCAGTGCGCTTTGAAAGAGAACTTTGGCCTATATCTTAATGCTTTATAATCTGATACTAGTCATTTTTCTCTATCTGCAAAATTGAGGGCGTTATGGTCAAAACTTGGGTATTTTGAAAATCATGACCTTGAGTTTGACCTTTCAAGGTCATCGAAGGTAATTAAAATTGGTACTAAATGAAAGGCCAAATGTGACTTCCTCTAAGTCGATAATGCAAAGTTAGTTGATATCCATCTTAGGTTTCAGGATAGAAGCCTTTTTCTGATAATGCAAATTAGGCAACTGACCTCTGGTCAATTTAGATGTCAGTAACCCCGAAATCTATATCTATATGCACATGACAAATGAGTAGGTAATGGATTGAGAATTGAATTTCCAATAATTTGGCATTAGTTTGAAATCACTACAACAAACAGAAGTTATTAATGATAACAAATTTTACATAAATATAAATAAATAAATAAGTAAAAATGGATACACATTAATAAACAGATAAACAGCATCGAAGGTTATTCATAATGAAGGCCAAATCAGTTCATTTGTCTGTTGAGCCAGCAGTGCTTTGGAGGTTCTGATTTATTTATTTTGAGCGGCAGCACTAGTGTAGTTGCTAATAGAGAGCTACGCTAACAAGACTGTCAAAATTCTAATGCTTCATGTATTTTACAGTCTCATACAATTCTTGTTCCTTATGTTAGGAAATCTTGGCAATAACTTAATAGTTTAGTGGATTATATGGACTGCTAGACAGCCTAATATTAGACCAGTTAACAGTAATTAATGTGTTTACACCAGCAATCATAAAAAGCTTACTGTCTGACCTGTATTTGATTTTTTTTTTTTTTTTAGTATATTGGGTGGTATGGCTCTGACATTGAACCTCTTTGCTTTTCCTTTCCAAACACAATCCCTTCCACCTGTGGATCTCTGCTCTCTGTCAGTGTGAGGCCTACCAACCCACCAGTGTTTTCTGTGTGTCACTAGGTGTCCAGTTCCTGGCTGTGATAGCCTGGGTCACATCAGTGGGAAGTATGCCACCCATCGCAGTGCCTATGGCTGTCCACTGGCTGCACGTCGGCAGAAGGAAGGTCTTCTTAATGGCACTCCATTTTCCTGGAAGGCCTTCAAAACTGAGGGGCCAACCTGCCCAACACCAGGCTGTGATGGCTCTGGGCATGCAAATGGCAGTTTCCTGACCCACCGCAGGTACTATAAGAATGTCAGCCCACACAGAATGGTACTATATCCACCATTTATGCTTATTTTTGCTTCAAAGTATACAGGTGCCTCACAGTCTACTGTGAGGCACCTGCTAGACCAGAACATAGTCATTTCTCATTAGCCATCTATATTATAAAAGCCAAGTGGCCTCTGTGTGTGTGTGTGTGTGTGTGTGTGTGTGTGTGTGTGTGTGTGTGTGTGTGTGTCCAGGGATTCACACAAAATCCGGAAAGAGCTGACTGCTGTAATTTGACGTACTTACGTATTTTTGGTCAAGGAAGACAGTAGCGACAACGGCGAGTTGACAGGACCAATATTTTGTAATTTTGGAATACAATAGCCTTACAATCATGTTGCTATGGCCAGAATACTTTGGCGGTGACTGCTGGACAAATGTGGTACAGCATGCACGAACACACAGTGGCAAAAAAAATACCTACCTAGAACCCATAGATCTCCATGAGTCAGCGCACCAGTCATTCATAATTTGGTCGTGCAGCCGAACCTGCCTAGCCTCACATTTGACTGGGTACACGAACTTTTTAAGTGGCAGTTTTGTCTTCGCTATAACAAAGCTATAGAGCAGGGGTCACCAATTCTGGTTCTCGAGGGCCACTATCCTGTGTGTTTTAGATGTTTCCCTCTTCCAGCACACCTGACGGTCATTATCAGGCTTCTGCAGAGCTGGATGACAGGCTGATCATTTGAATCAGGTGGGAAACATCTAAAACATGCAGGATAGTAGCTCTCGAGGACCAGGACTGGTGACCCCTGCTATAGAGCAATTACACCAATATTTCAGTACCAACCAGACACAGCAGGAAACCTGAGACTCTAGACCACATAGTGTAAAAACTATGAAGTATGATGTAAACGGCTGGTTGAGATTTAGAAATTAAAGCTTCTGCGTCGGGATACGGTCAGGTATGAAGTGGTCAGGGACTAAGTTTGACGATTTTATTTTAGTCTTCAACAGATTTATTTACAGACTTTCACATATTTGGATCAAGATGATGTAAATCTCAAACAAAAGAAAAACAAAACCTCACTTAACTATACAATTCCAGACGTACTCAGAAATGTAATCAAATAACCACAACATAAAGTACAATTTACTCACATATGTATCTAAATCAGGTCAATGGGTTCTACTTACATACAGGCCGTCTCAGAAAGATGGAATGAGCTGGGCTTGATCCATCCTATTATAGGGTTGGGTGTGGCCTGATAGGTAAGACCAGGTCCTACCCCTCCTCAGCCAGGAAGTGGAGTTTTTAACAACATAGTAACAATGCAAAATGCAGAGGTCAACTGTATTTGAAATTAGTTGTGGTGATGTGAATTTGGAAACAGTCATCACTAAATTAGAATGTCAGTGGAAGTGATGAGCCCTGTGTTCCATGGACCTCCAAAGAACAGGCACGTCAATGCGTAGATACAGGTCTAGTATAATCTGAGCAGCTTCAATGAAATGTGTCCACTTTGTTTGTTAGCTTTCTATGCTGATCAGCTATTCCTCCTAGTCTGTCAGGTTGTCCCCGAGCCTCAGTCAATAAGAAGAGAGCCAAGCTCCCTGGAGACGAGTACATCACTGCTAAGTTCAGGGCCAGTGACGGTAAGAAAACCAGATACAGAAAAACCCTATTGATCTAATCCTGTCACCCAAACCCAAATAATCCACCTAGGAAACCATACTGTAAAACATTCTCCAGGCTTTTCATCTTGCTTTTTTTTTTTGCTGTGTATCATTGGCAGCAGGCACAAAGACAATATCTGTTCAATCTGAGTATTTATATGTGCTACTGTTTACATGGATATGTGTTTACATGCTCAAAGCAGGATGGGAAAGTATATAAAGTATGTAAATGTAACAGGAGAAAAAGAGGAAGCACAAGAAGATTTTTAAAATGATCTAAGTGGACCCATAATCTTTTTTCTTTTATATAAATAAATAATAATTGTAATCAATCAATAAATAAATAACAGTAATATTTCCATTATGACAATCCTAGCGGCAACTGAGAGGCTAAACAATCCCTAAGTCTTCAGTTACCAGAAAAAAAGACTTGTATCAGCCACAGACTAATTTTGTTTTGCTGCCACCATGTTTCTGTGTGGAAATAGACATGATTTAATGTTACATAAGGCAGTTTTATTCCAAAAGGCTGTTAGTCATATTGTCACTGGAATATCAGGGTCCATGTGAAATACAGTAACTTATGGGTTCACATAACATAAAACATGCATTTCTTTTTCTTTCTTTCTTTCTTTCTTTCTTTCTTTCTTTCTTTCTTTCTTTCTTTCTTTCTTTCTTTTTTTTTTTGCAAATGAACTGCTATACATACAAACACAGTACACACGCTCACACTTTCATGGTTTTTAATGTGCATAATATGGTAACATAACCATGAAAATAAGATTGGTCATCAAGTTTAACAGCATACAGTTGAACTGAACCTTATGTCGAAATAAAGATTTTAAATCCTAGCTTCAAATCTAAAAGCCTTGGTACATTTATTGTGTGTGTGATATTCACTAATGGATTTACCAAGGTATCATTTTTTCAATATTATTGTCTGTTGTATTTATCCTGACTTCATTCGTGCTTTTGCTCCTGGAGGATTCTGTTGGGTTTCTGTAAATTGGCTTGAGAGTCTGATTTTGACCGGCTCTATATGTAAAGTGTCATGAGATAACTTTTGTTATGATTTGACGCTATATAAATAAAATTTGATTGATTGATTCTTGATGTTGTGAAGGTGCACAATGATGCAAAAATATAAACAATGGATGATTACCCTTAAATGCATAAAAACGAATGTAAAAAGCTTGTTTTGTACTATGAATGGATATAAGGAATACAAAGTACAAACATTTGTGTTAAAATATCTGTAAGAAAAAAGTGCGTGAATGCTAATATGGAAAGGCTATGATTTTTTTGTTTGCAAACTAATGCTGTTCTTGTGTAGTGCTGGACAACGATGAGGACATCAAGCAGCTGAACAAAGAGATCAATGAGCTGAGTGAGTCCAACTCAGAGATGGAAGCGGACATGATGAACCTGCACACTCAGGTTAGACAGTAAAGGAGAAAGAAATGGGATGTAATGTAGTGAAGTGCAATAACCAAGGATGTTTGGTGAGAGTTTGCAGAATTAAGGCCACAAAAAAATGGATTGTATGCACCAGTGGCTGTGCATTTGGTACCTGGGCCTTCAATGGGGACTTGCTCGACTAAATCCACCTCTTAATACCACCACTATGACATCACAATTACAGAAACCAACAATACTATACAAAAAAAACACACAAATTAACAAGGTGTGACATTACAGAGAGAGAGGGAGACATTTGGTGCATTGAAGGTGAATACCATTATTACTAAAGCAAGAAACTCAGTTAAGATAACTCCAAACCTCTACATGAAAACCACAGCTCTACCATGTACATCATCTGGAGGGTTCACAGTAATATGCTGTATATCTAATGACATGGCAAAAACATTTTAAAAAAATTAAATAAAAAACATCATATCCTACTCACCAGAGCAGCTCATACATACAAAATCCATCCTCCTTTGTTTGTGCAGGAAAACTTCCTTGGCTCTGTCCTAGAGGTGATCTGTGCATTTCAGTCCTTTTTTATGTCCATGGAGATAGAGTCTCCTCTATCCACTCGTATTCCAGATATAAGTTTATATTCTCTTAAGGGAATGTCTACATGACCACCTAGATAGCATCGGGGATGGCCGACCTTGACTCACGATGTCCAGCTTTTCTGGAAAATGTGGATCAAAGTCTGCCTTGAAAATGGATTTTTAAGTATCTCTGAGCCCAAATAATTTTCCTCTCCTCCATCAGCCATTATGGGCAAAAAAATTCTACGTCAAATGCATTAATAGTTCTTTTCAGTTAAAGGGCTCATATTTATCTAAACCCACTTTTATTAGTCTTTGGTTCATTTATTTGTGTATTTGGACCCTAAT
>JAPQRP010000028.1:27941491-27959066 GCA_037367295.1 Apogon hyalosoma
CATGCCCAATTTAGTCAGGATCAGGTGTTTTTCCTCAGGTAGCAGACGAAAAGTTTTTTTTTGTTGACCAGTGTTATAGTGGGGAAAACCCAACAGACTGTTTTTACAGCAGTGGTTTTGATTATGGTGTACATGTGATTACATTTTAGGACCTCCCTCAGGACTTCTTAGCATCATAGGCGAATGCAGAAATTACCTTTTCAAACAGGTAAATATGGTCTTTGTATTTATGTACATCTTATGGACTCATACAATCTATCGAATCAGATACATTAAAGCAGAGGTCTCAAACATGCAGCCAGGGGAACAAATCTGGCCCACCAAAGGGTCCAGTACAGCCTGCAGGATGAATTTGGTAAATGCAAAAATTACACTGAAGATATGAATCATTTCCGTTCAGGTTCCACATACAGACCAATCTAATCTCTGTGTGTCAGATCAGTAAAATACTATCATAATAACTCATAAATACTCATAACTCCAAATTTTTCTCTTTGTAAATGTAAACATTTTTATGTCATTTACACTAAAACAAACTATCATTTCACAAAAACGTGAATAACCTGAACAAATATGAACATTTTAAAATGTCTGAGTGCAAGTTTACCAATATTCTGCCTGTTATTGAATGTTTTGTGTATTTGCTGATTCACTCTGATCTGTAAATTGTAATTTACATGTGTAAATGATAAACAGATATAATATTGTTAAAATTGCACTTAGTTTTCTTAAGAAATTTCAGTTTGCTCATGTTATTCACATTGTTTTAAAGGATAGTTGGTAGATGTAAACATTTTCATTGTATAATTTTACTTTTTTCATTCTAAAACGGAGGAAAGTTTGGAGTTGACATTATTTACATATTATTATGTTATTATTTCAGTGGTACCAGCCCACTTCAGATCAAATTTGGCTTAATGTGGAACCTGAACTAAAATGAGTTTAACAGCCCTGCATTAAAGGATCAAAACTTTAGACAACTGTGTAGAATACTGAATAAAACTCAATTTCAACAAATTCTAATTACAGTTAAATAATGACATTACAATTCATCCAACAGGTGTGGAGCATATGTAAATTTTGTACCTGAAATGTTTGGCACTTTAGAACTAATTGCACAAGGTTTTTGAGGACCTCCGGAAGGAGGCATTAAGAGTACAGGACCTGTTTATGAGGGGATGCAGAATGAGTGCAAAGATGAGTGCATTCTGATGTGACAAGTTCAAAAAACATCCCAGGACAACAGGAAAAGATGACTGACAACACAAGAGTCTACGTCAGAGGTGTCAAACTCATTTTAATTCAGTGGGCTGGACCAGTAAAAAAATAAAAGTGGAAAAAAAGTACAATTACATCATGAAAGTGTTTGCATCTACAAAGTTTCATTAAAAATCTGAATAACATGAACCGACTGAAATGTCTTCAGAAAAATAAATGCAATTTTAACAATATTCTGCCTCAGTTTATCATTTACACATGTTCATTACAACTTACAGATCACGGTGGATCTACAAATACACACATTTAGTAACAGGCAGAATATTGGTAAAATTCCATTTAGTTGTCAAAAGTAATTTCAGGTTGTTCATATTTGTTCAGCTTATTATTATATAAGAGAAAAATGTGTGGTTGTCATTATTTGGAGATTGTGCTTTTATTTGACTGGTCTGATCCACTTTAGATCATATTGGTCTGTATGTGTCTGTATGTGGCCCCTGAGCTAGAATGATTTTGACATCCTTGATTGTTAAGATCATCAGTTTAATTTTTACATTTCACAAATTCATCCCATGGCCCAGTTTGGACCCTTTAATGGGCCGATTTTGACCTGGCCATATGTTTGACACTTGTGGTCTACGTGGACCCTAATATTCCACTAATAAACCTTTGATAATTAATTTGATATTTGCCATGTCTGGTTGATTTAATCAGAATGAAAACATTTTTTTGCTGTAACTACACCCAGTGCCTCAACATGGGTCTCATAATGGACCATAAAGAACACAAAGCCCTGTCCTTTGTCCAACGTAACATTTGTGAATCTGCAGAACTAAAAAAGTGGGTTTGTACAACGACACCCAGTAACTTAAACCAAGAGTTACAAGGTCTACAGGAGGTCTATATTTGAGATGATTCAGACACATGAAATGAAAGGAATGTAAGTCCAGTATATTATTAGACAGGGTAGTCAATTTATGCTCCTACTCTCACCTATGGTCAAAAGCTTTGGGTGATGACCGAAAGGACAAAATCCCAGATACAAGTGGTGGAAATCAGTTTCCTCCATAGGGTGGATGGGCACACACTTAGGAATAGGGTGAGGAGCTCAGTCACCAGGGAGGAGCTTGGAATAGAGCCCGCTGCTCCACATCCAGAGGGGCCAGCTGAGGTGGCTCAGGCATCTGTTTCAGATGCCTCCTGGACCCCTCCCTGAAGAGGTGTTCTGGACATGTCCCGCCGGGAGGAGGCCTTGGGGACACCTCGGACATGTTGGAGAGACTATGTCTGTCTTAGCTGGCCTGGAAATGCCTTGGAATCCCCCCAGAGGAACTAAAGGAGGAGTCTGGGGAGAGGGAAGTCTGGGCATCCCTGCTTAGACTGTTGCCTCTGCGACCCAGCCCCGGATAAGCGGAAGAAGATGGATGGATGGATGGATGGATGGATAGATGGATGTTCACAAAGTCTCTATACAATTAAAAAAATATATATTACAAAAGCAATTGATGAGATATGTTAATCAGATTTGTTCTATGTACTCAGTTGTTACCAAAGTTTTAATCACATTACATTTGTGTATTTCAGGTACCCTGTTGATGAAATAGGTTCTGTTAAATAAACCCCTAAAAAAATGGCTATTCCTTAAGAAAAGGCATGATGCGTATCATGGTTTATTGAAACAAAATCAGATACACAGACTCAACGACACTACAGGATTAAGTATGGAAGACATCCATTGTCTGTCACTTTGTGCATGGCACAAGAAATTTATAGAGACAGGGACAGTGATGGATAAAGGGAGGAGTGGACGACATCCAGTACAATCTGGATGTGCTTTGTGAAACTAATGGTGTCCATATAGAGGCAAAAAAACCTTCAATATCTACTTTTCATTTTGTAATTTCCACAGATTTGTCTATTCATTTGCTTTTGTAATAAATCTGTTAAATTGGAAAGATACTTTACGTACACCCTGTAGAAGAATTAATTAACTTTTTTACTTTGATTACAAAAAACAATTGGTTAACAGTGAGTCTCAAACCCATAGATATGAGAAATTATGCAATGACTATTTTGGAGCCAAAATAAGATTACCCTGCCCCCCAAAGGGGAGGCAAGTGGTATTGTTTTTGGTTTGGTTTGTTTAACACTAGCAGCAAAACTCTTGGTTGAATTCATACCAAATTGGATTTATAGATTGCCAGTGACCCAAAATAGATTTCATTACATTTTGGGAACCGTAGGTCAAAGTTCAAATTTTTAATGAATTTTTTTAAAATCCTTTTTTCCTCATTTACTTATAATGGGTGAAATTTCAAATGTTTGTAGCAGCAAAACCATTGGTTGAATTCATACCAATTTTGGTTTATAGATTGCCAGTGACCCAGAATAGATGTGGTTACATGTTGGGAAAAGTTTGTCAAAGTTCAAATTTTGTATGAATTTTTAAAGTCTTTTTCTTCTCCCATTTACTTACCAAGGGCAACATTTCAAATGTCTATAAAAACATTAATTTGTTTCAATTTACGTCAAACTTGCCATACATAAAGAGGCAATTGATATGCTGACATCACCGCATTTATAGACATGACATCAGCTGGATCCATGCCAAAATATGCTACAATTCGTATGTGGGGCAGGGTTTGTTCTGCCTGGCACCACTTGTTTTAATTGAACCATTTTCATTTTGAGCTGTATGTTAATTGAATTTACTTAAGGGGATTAATAATGTTAATCTTATGTATTCATTGCTAAAATATGACTGTTGTCTAATTCATTCTCATATCGTTTCTTGTCCATGGAGTCAATTGATCAGCCGATGTCAGTACAGTCTGTCTTTAGTGAACAGGGGACTGGGTTTGTCAGATACACGTACCTGAAATAACCATATAAAAGGAGTCCCCTAAACTTTATGAGACGATGTTATGGGATACACATCAACTATTTAAAAAGGGCCACAATTAGAAATGTCTCAAAAATAGGCAAATATTGGCAGATGGCCTCTAAGTCACATGCGTCAAACATATGACCCAAGGGCCAAAACCGGCCCCCCAATGGGTCCAATCTGGCCCGTTGGATGAATTTGGAAATGCAAAAATTACATCAATCAATCAAGGGTGTCAAAACCATCATTTTAGTTCAGGGGCCACAGAGACTAATATGATCGCAAATAGATCGGAGTAGGAAAATACTATCATAAAAACCAATGACAGCTACAATTTTGTTTTAGTGCAAAGAAGTTAAATTACATGAAAATGTCTACATTTACAAATTTTCCTTTTGCAAAAAAAGGGAATAACCTAAACAAAAATGAACATAAAGTACTTTTAATATTCTGTCTGTTACTAAATGTTTTGTGTATTTGCAGATCCACTGTGATCTGCAAGTAGAAATGCACATGTAAATGAGAAAGTGGGGCAGAATATAGTTACCTCACCCCCCAATTGAGATCATATTGGGCTGAATGCTGAACCTTAACTAAAATGAGTGACACCCCTGCTTAAAGTGAATACATCACCACACACTTCAAGTGGGTCGAAAGTGGAATCCAAGTCGATATATTGTCATTTCCAGGGAAATCTTTTATGGATTATGCTTTTACAGATTCAGTGTGCTGTATTTTGTGACATCTGATAGGAGGTTGCAACTAAAGTAAAACTCTTTTGCTAGTCTTGCACAACCTATCCTATCTCCACACTTGTGTGTTGGAACAAGGTCTGGAACCATTCACTATCACTCTGGAGTAGGAATAAGCTCTTGAAGTTGATGAAGCAGGACACAACAGTACTGTTGCAAAGTGTGTGCATGAGGAAATGTGCACAAGTATCATGGTGCCTAGATCCCTAGAGAACAAAATGACAAATATTGCCATTTCCAATGTTGTAAAGACAGACAGAAATTAAAATTAACTAAAAAACAAGCTAACTGCGTACAGGCTTTTAGGGTTTGATGAAGGGAGTCAAACACAAACTGTTGAAACAATTTAATTTACTCATTTTAATGGTTAAAAAAATATTTCTTTGCGCAAGGAGACAAGAAGTCCCTGTTTGTTGAGCAAACAAGAGACCAAAACAATGATGGCCACCAACTGATGACAGGTGGAGCAAGATAAGATGAGGTAAATGTTTTTGAGGAGAAAAAAAACAAAACAAAAAAAGGCACAATTTACAATCAATCATGCCCCAATTCCACAATAATAATAATAATATAATAATAATAATAATAACAACAATAACAACAACAATAATATCAGTACAGCTAAAAAAATCCTGAAAATCTCCATCAAGAAAAAATACAGACCAATTTATCATACAAGGCAATTTTGCCTGTCAGGCTCCTGCTGTGTGCTCTACCATAATGCAGGTTTCAGTAAATCCTGGAGCCCCCGCCCAGTCCTACTACTGATATGGGACAGACAGCAGGTCTTTCGTATACTTGGACTTCAACATACTATCTGACCACAAGACATGACACGCAGAGTTTGGAGGGCCCGATGCAATCGTCATGGCAGAAGGCACCGCAGCCTTGGCACATGATCATGGCTTTGAGGCGGCAGGAGCACTTGAGCGCCACCTCCTCAGCTGTACTGTCAGTAAAGGCCTGGATGCTCAGAGTTGTCTGGCTTGAGGTTAGGCGAGGCCGCAGCTGAAGCACTCCATCTGCCACACTCCGAGAAAAACTACTGTTGTCCATTACTGACACGTTAGCGGTGTAGCTGACTCCACCCACAGCTGTGGTCTGTTTGGGCAACTTCCCATACAGCTGGAAAGGGAGGGCTGAAGCTGAGGATGAAGGGGAGGGGGAGGTGGATGACGGTGAGCCAGTGGAGTAGGCTCCTTTGCTGTGCTCCTTTTTCGCCATCCTGGCTAGTGTCATTTCCATGTTAAGGAGCCCCTCCATGGCCCCTCCACTCAGGTATCCATCCATAGAGTTCACTAGCTCCTTTTTGGTAACACTCAAAGGGACAATAGGAGATGACTTGGCAAGAGCCTGACAAGAGGGACGAGCACCCGATTCATTCTTCACAGAGGACACGGGAGATAGCTGCTGTGGGTTAGAGTAGGGTAGCAGAGACTGTGGGGGCCGCCAGTTAATCTTTATGGTAGGCACCGCCTCTGTGGGACAGGGGTCTGCAAGGGGAGGAGAGGGGCCATTTGTAATGGTTCTGTGGGTTGGCAGGGCCCGGTCTGGAGTGGATCCTCGTGATGGCTGACGACCAGGAGATTCTTTGACCGAGTCCACAGAAGGCTGGCAGCTGAGGTCGGACTTACATTTGGAGGTGGAGGAGGATGAGGAGGGTGGGAGAGAGGTAATGACTGGGACGGCCCCAGCAGCCTGCTGGGACTGATACTGTGACATGGAGGGGGTCTCCATTAGACAGGAGACCGTGCGGCCTGTTGGAGACTTATTATAGCACTGAGCTACTGGAGTTGGATCTGCACCAGGAGACTGGGGCGAGGTCTCAGACCTGCTGCGAGGCCCTGGGGTCCTTGCTACTGGTGGTCTTAGTTGGGATCCTGGCAATCGATTGATCTCTAATCTGTTGACAGGGTGTGAGGGCAGAACCTTTTCCAGTGGCAGGCTGCCTTGTAGTAACTGTGTGACCAGAGGGTTGTTGGCCTCGACACTTGACACTGGTCTGGCTGAGCTGACTGATCTCTTAGAGGATACAGTGGAGTTTGGGGGAGTGATGGGAGGTTTTAAACTCCCACGACAATCCTCCTCTGCAGAACTCTGTCTGGAGGCTTTGCAGTCGTCTCCTTGCTCCATTTTGACCATGATGTTGGTTTCCTTGAGCCCTTGTGGCTGGGCTGAAGGGACAGACTGGTGATCCCTGTGTTGCTGTGAGTGGGAGAGGCCATTGGGGAAGCAGTGCTGAATGACTGTCTGACCGTAACGACTTGATACATGGGCCTGAATGACTGGTTGTTGGTTCTGAGGAGCAGGATTGCAAATGACGAGTTGGCTATTTCGCTGGCTGCTCATTTGAGAACACCAGTCCCGGTCTTGCTGCTGTTCTTCCTCCTGACTTTCATTTTCACAGTCAGAGGCCGTTTCAGTCGAGTCACTGTGAACACCAACCTCGTCATCTTTCTCACCACTAGACGAGTCCACATGACGGGGAGAAGCAGTCCCTGTCTGTTGTCGCTCTGTAGATCGACGCAACGGGGTGTCCTGGGTGTTGATGTGGTGGGACCCATGCTGGATCACACCTCCCAGTCCACTTTCTTTTCCCTGTTCCTGCTCTTTTGTCTGACAGGATGCCAGCTTCTGAATAACATCAACACCTTGAGCACCAAACCTGGGAAGTGAATCTGGAATGGAGGTTGGTGCAAGTGGAGGACTTTCACAACTTTGGTCTGCCTTCTCCGAAGGGACACTTGCAGACTCAAGAGCCTGGCTCTGCCTGAAAGGTTGATTCGCTTCAGACCTAGATCCAGTGTCAGATTCCAGAGAGCCTGACTCAACCGCCTTGTCTCCAGTCTCATTGGAGGGGCTCTGAATACTGACTGCAGCTGCTGCTTCTTCTTCTTCTTCCTCCTCCTCTCCACCCAATGTGCCTCCAATGGCATCCTCTTGGGGAGGACTGGGGGTCTGTGAGGGCTCTAAGGATAAAGAGACTGAGGTAGAGGACGGGGAAGGGGATGGCTGAGGAGTTGGCTCTACATTGAGAAGCAGTAGTTGTGTTCCAGACGAATCAGAGCCTGCAGATGATCCCTGTTCCTCCATCCCACCACTTCCCCTTCTTCCTCCTCCGGGCTCGACAGGTCCTGGATGCTCTCGCGCTCGTCGTCCATTGTTGCTATCGTGTAGCCCAGTACCAGGCCGCAGCCCGATCCCGGCCGGCGCTGCCCCGTCGCCAGAGGCTGCAACAGCAGCAGCGGCCTCCCGCTGGGCGCGGGCTTGCTGGGCACGGGCTTTGATGTCGGCCAGAGTGCGCGCGCCCCCCGTCCCCGACCGCCGCGAGCCCTGGCCGGGGGGCACGATCCGGGGGCAGATCTGGTAGGTGGGGTGCCCTTTGACCCAGGGAGGTTTGATCCTGGACAGTTGAATCTGCACAGAGAGAATAAGTGGGTTAAACCACAGAAAAAAAAATTGTGAATGGGGAAACTATTCCTACAGACACAGAGTTAGGGCTACACAATACTCAAAAAACTGAAATTCATGAATGTATTGTAATTAAAAAAACAAAACAAAACTAGTTCAGAGAACTATAAAATCATTCTAAAATACATGGAACGATCTTCCTGCAAAATGCATCTGGAGAAAGAAAAATTTTAAAGTTAAAAAATTGTTCTATGATTTTGACCCACCCCATCTTCAAATATAAGGCTACAACTGGTTTCAACCACAAAAGCAGGTGTACTCCTTCATTAAACTAGAATACTGCAGGACAAACACTGCAGATCTCTACATCAGCACACTATGAAACTGAAACCTGATGTTTGTTGCACACAAGTTTTTCTCAACAATTAGCGACAAAAGAATTGCATTAGCCTACATTTTCAGGTAACAATTATTTATAACCCAAAAATGTGAACAATAACCAAGGTTAGTAAGCTGTCACTAACAACAAATTCAATGTATCCATAAACAATGAAACGGAAGTCACATGATTTCCTCAATCAAAATGCAAAAAAATGTGTAGCATGGGTCAGTTCATAAATCTAATGTAAAACAGAGTGTCAACTGATCTATTGTTCATAGATTCAGAGTTTGTGAATTTTGAAATCTAGAGGCTCCAGGAAAACTACCAACAGTAAAAAAAAATAGTTTAAGTCCTGCATTTTAAACTCAAACATGATGGGGGAAAGACTATCATCTTATGCAGTGAATACTTTATGATATTTGTTTCACACTACTATCATAACAAAATTATATTTTTAATGGTGATCAGTACAAAACAATGATGTTGCACTTCCATCTGAAAGAATATTAATTATATAATAATTATGTATTCATTATCTAGGCCTACACAATAAGTTAGGGAAAAGCTAATATTTCTGGTCACAATTGTAACTGTAATCCTCACCCTAGCCTCAAAGTATCAGATAGTTAAGCATCGCTGAAAGTAGTATTTTCAATAAAATCTTAATGAAACCCATCCCTCAGCCCTATAACCATCTGTGCAGAATTTTGAATTATTCAAGTTCATACAACAATTTCTTACCCTGATTGGCGGCACTTTGGGTTCTTCGGTTGTCGGCTGCGGCTTCTCTGAGCGGACACTGTCAATTGTGGTACGAAAGGACTGACGGTCATCAAGCCGCGGCCTCTTTTCGGGAAAGCTGCAAAAGGCCTGAGTCTCATCTGGCCTTCTCTTCTGGTCCTTGAGCTGGGTGCTGGAAACAGGAGTGGTAGCAGGGCTGGCTGAGGGGCTGCTCTCACGACTACTGGTGGCTGTACCCCCGGTGATGGAGGTGACGACGGAGGCGGTGTCATCCAGGGGATCAGCGGCGACAGCAGCACTGGATGATGCTGAAGACGACGAAGAAGAGTCCAAACCTGCAGCAAATGTCTGTCTATCCGATGGTGAGGAGGGTGAAGAGGCAGGTGAAGAAGCTGATGAAGAAGAAGAGGATGATGAGGAAGGGGAAGAGGTGGAAGCCAGTGCAGGTGCCGCTTCTTCAGGAAGCAGCCGAGCACTGACTTCAGGTTCTTCATTGGCGCTGGTGGAGGCCGGGCTGGGACTTGGGCTAGGAGTGGGAGTAGGAGTGGGCTCTGGCAACATAACTGGTTCTGGGGTGGGTGCAGGCTTTGGCTCCATGGAGGCACTTTCGGGTGGGAGCTCTACACCACACTCAGCCTGCAGTACGACTTCCCCTTGAACCACAGCGTTGTCTGACATGGGCGAGCCAATGGAAACGGCTGAGGTCTCCAGAACCGTACCAACCTCGGGTGGTTCTGTTGCCTGCTGGGCCGGGGCAGGAGCTTTACAGAGGGTCCGGCGTGCTCGGCGCCGCAGGTCAGCTCGGGTACGTCTCCTCATCCTGCCATCTCTCCTCCGCCGCCCCACGCTACGTCTTTTCGGGGCACCAGTGGCCACCACAGCAACATCACTTTCCAACACACTGGCTGCAACTTCACTGGCTTCACTCATGGTGAGTTTCAGGGACTCCTCTCGTGTCAGGCCAGATCTGAAGGGACAGAAAAGGTGACGGAAACATTAATTTTAGTCTTACTTACACAGCTGACCAATGGGCCTTGTGACTGATGTAGAACATACTTGAGAAGGAGACATTTCTCAAAACATGCAGTCAAAAATGACAACGTACTTCAGCGAGGAATGAAATAGTCATCAATAATGTTGAATCAAACAGTTATGGGTTAACAATAGTTTGGTTCTTACTTTTGTCCATGGTACTCTTCAAAAAACTTTTCTTTCCATGCTTCAACCTTCTTCTCTTTCTCCATTTCTTGGCGGAAGCGTACCTGCATCTCGTGGGTAAACTCACCTAAACAGGACAAAGACATTTTTAAGAGAAGTTCCACGCTCAGCCCACTTTCACCTGCTAAAAACAGCACCTTGTTTTGATGCCCAGAATGATGTAATAGGATGATTTTCCTGTCTTAACCCTGATCACTGCAGTGATGTGCATTTAGACCAGGGGTGTCAAACTCCAGTTCTCGAGGGCCAGTATCCTGCACGTTTTAGATATTTCCCTCTTCCAGCACACCTGGAAGCCATTACATCACTATCAAACTTCTACAGAGCATGATGATGAGCTGATCAGGAATTAAACCAGGTGTGCTGGAAGAGGTAAATATCTAAAACATGCAGGACACTGGCCCTAGAGGACCGGAATTTGACACCAGTGATTAAGATAATGTCCTTGGGTGTACAGTGGCAGCCCATTGTTCTAATGGGATAACCTCTAGAATGCTTAAAATGAATACATTGTGTTTTGAACCTGAGATAATACAAAATAGAGTATGACAGTGTGCCAACATAGAAGACAAGTTTATTGATAAACCAAAATGACCAGTAGGCGATGATGTTAGATATGGAAATATTCCCTTTAACAGATAAGTACATTTTAACTAAAACCAAAAAGTCCACTCAGTTAAATATTAAAAGTGCATTCAGTCACTTAAATGCAAGCATTAAATACACTGAAGTTTTTGTCCTCAATGTAGGTAAAACCATATCGGCTGTAGTCATCATATCAGAGTTTCTCCATGACATGAACAGAAACTTTTCGGTCTTCTTTTATGTTGTGAAATATATGGTATTAATCAACATTACTGCCACCTACTGTTGGGGAGTGTGAATGGACAGCACTCAGCTAAATTAAAAAAAAAAAAAAACAGGATCGGCCATATGATGAGTCATCAATTATCATAAAACTTTGATTTAATATGCCATGACTAAAATATACAGAGCCATTTACTAAAATATTGGACCAAGGTACAAAATTAAAATAAACCAGAGGCACTAGTTCTTCAATGAATTCATAGAGACGCAATGAGATGACATCATTAAAAGAGCACAAGTCCAACAATGGCAAATCCATCCATCCATTTTCTGAACCTGCTTTATCCTCACTAGGGTCACGGGGACAATGGCAAATAATGTGAGAAATAAAGATAAAATATATTATTATTGTTAATGACGATAGCAATGATGTAATAAGATAAGACAGCTTTATTGATCCCACCGTAGGAAAACTGCAGTGTTTACAGCAGCAAAATACAAAAACTCCAGAAAGACAGGCAGACAGGCATTTGAGACTGAAACAGAAAAGAGATCTGCTATTTACATTACCTGTTCGAATATTACTCATTCTGAATAAATCATACTGAAGTAGCAGTTATATTAATAATTTTTACAAATAATTGGTGGAGTGTGTGAGAAAATAAAGGAATCACTCACCTTCAGCCAGTCTTTCTTTCCAGCTCTGGGAAGCATGGGTGAAGAATTCATTGTTGAGAGCTGAACTGCTCAGTCTGGCCATACCATCAGGTCCAATCTGGAACCAAACAGGACAACATTTACCAACGTGCAGCAAATGGTGGTATCAACTGTATTTGCAGAGGTCAGAGCCTGTATTCATCCTGATGTGTGTGAGGTGGAAAAAGTCTCCTTCAGATTTAGGTCAGTGGAAAGTACAGACCGCATTGTGATTGCATTCAAAGTCATGTTTCTAAATTTAAGATGTGAGGGGACAGGGAGAAAATTGAAGCTTTCTGTGACATTGGACAAGGACTTCCATAAAGAGAAGGGTCAAGTACAGAGAGGTGGCATGTGTTTGTTCAGTCTGGTTTTGAGGTAACTGGAAAATAACAAAAATTTTCCTGCCCTGTCCTGCCTTGTTGATTTTTGAAGTTGCTTTCACATGTTTCTTGGTGCATTAACTTGTTAAACTTAACAGGGAGCTTGAATGAATGGTTGATTGCTCCCTCTCTAAAATTTTTTCAAACTTTCATCTGATCTCCACTGCTGTCAGTGACCAACACTTGCAAAGTCTCATACACTTCTAACCGAAGAGTTACTCTGGAGACTGAGGAGTGTTATAGAAGTGTAAGAAGACACAACAGGAAGGAAAGACTGGTTTTAAGTCCAGCTCTGGCACAATTTGAATTTTGTCAGTTTGAGTGAAAAGACAACATGTTTTTAGAAGTCAAAAAGACGGAGCAGAAAAGGGATGCTTACTGGGTCATTACTGAAAAACGCAAACACATGAAACAGACATAAGAAGAAATTACACTTTAAATTAATCTATGATTGGCTGTCTAATTTAATCTTTATATTCTTGAACTGCCTTGAATTACATCATGTTCAATCTACTCAGTGAATTGTACTGCATTGCAATAGGAGTGAAAAGTATCAGACTATTACTGTAGTTTGCAGTAACAAGTTACCAGATAATCATCATGTTTATAAATGCACTGCATGGTGAAGAGAGTTATGAGACATAATTTAAGATTTTCCACTCATTTTTTTCACTCCTTTCTTCTGAGCTCATCAAGGATCTGTTATTTTTGAAGGTATTGCTAGATGTTCCTACGGAAATGATGAAATCATCATTACGTCACAGTGACAGCAGAAAATTACTTGGTTAAAACCAATTAACCAAATACATTTAGTCCTTTAGTGTGTGTCATTTAGGCAAAGAACTGCAGAAAAGTGACACTCAGAATAATGATATATGTGGCATGACCATTTGTACTTAATGTTGTTGGCACATTGAAGATTTCTATACTGAAAAGCTATGAACATTTTTATGATTATTTTATTTTATGAATGATTCTAATTCATAATCTTTATGGACAAAATATCTAGGCACAGCCAGAGGGTGGAGGGGGTCCAGTTTGGTGGCCTCATGTTTACTCAGGAAGAGTTGTGACGCAAGTAGAAGAGTTGAAGTAATTTGGAGTTTTGATCTCGAGTGAGGGTAAGGACAGAGCAGGAGACTGAGAGGTGGAACTGGGTAAATCAGTACAGCATCTAGCCTTCTCTGCTTAAGCTGCTCCCTCCATGACCCACATAAGCAAAGGAAGACAGGAGGATGAATGAATGGAACAATACCCAGCCACCAGTACAGAGTGAAACGAAAAAACCTTACCTGTCTGTCAACCTCTGGCAGAAGCTGCAGCAGCTGCTGCTGAGAGTGGGCAGGGAAGGCTGAGAAGGTCCGCACATTAATCAGGGCCCTGATGTTGGTGTTGACCAGAATAGAGCCCGGAGTTTCAAAATCCACATCCACTCCTCCACGACTCCTCTTCATAGGACCTGTCACAAAATAAACCACAACTTAACAGGACAGCCAGCCTTCACGTAGTTTCTGGCAGAAGTTTTTCATCATTTCAGTATTTTAGGTAAACTGTAGCCTGTCTGGCTCATCTGGATCCGTGCTATAATTCAAGGAACTATGAAGTGTGTGCCAACACAGCAAGGGAAGTGTATGTACCTGAAGGGACATGCTCTCCATTCACTTTCAGAGGTGTAAGGACCACACGAGGCATCATGACAGCTTTCTTCCTCTGTCTTCCTGACTGTAAAAATGATGAGCGTGAGATGCTTATTTAGAATGGTATGGAAGAAGGACTTCCTGTTCAACTTTAGATCAAATCCAAACAAACCATTCATCAAAACTTGAGATACTTCTAGTAGTACACAAGTAACAATTCACTCCAAAAAAGTACTGACACAGTCGAATTGTTCCAGACTGATCTTAAGTCTGGTTCAGGATGGACCATACCTGTCTGGAGCGGCTCAGCCTGGTCTGAGCATGCTGAGTATGTTGAGCCTGCTGGCCTTGTGAGTCTGAGCGGCCCTGTTGTCCTGCTGCTCTGCTCAAGCGAGTCTGAGGCTGACTGATAGGAGCTGGAGTCTCTGTGGAGCACGATGCACTGGATGAGCTCTCATCCACTGAAGCTGCAATGGTGAAAAATACAAAAGACTTCACTTACAATAGTGTAATACACTTACAAACGAACACAAATGTAATATTTTCTACATGGATGTAGAATCTGCACCACATGTAATCCAAAGTTTAATAGCGCCTTTCTAAATTTGGCACATCGGAATGAACTTTGAATAGCATTAAGTATTTAAAGTTCATTCCAATGTGTCAAATTTACTAACTGGCATAAACAAGAACACAATGACATTCCTCTTAAACAGCCAAAAATTCTGGCCATTAATTATACAGACAGACTTTATTTGTCATTACAGATTTTACATTAAAAAAAATTACATTTCAGTGCAGTTGCCTCACCAAGTAAGTATAAAAACTATGGTTTCTGATAAAAAAAAAGATATATTTTCAGTATTGAATATTGCACATTGGAGCAGCCTTGTGTAGGTGAGGATGGGTGTGTGAGGAAGGGAGGGAGATAATATGTCGAGTTCAGCAGTCTTATGGCATGTAGAATGAAACTTGTTCTCAGGTTGGCTGTTCTGCTATGAAGGCCACGGAACCGCCTTCCTGAGGCCAGCCAGGAACAGTCCGTGATGGGGGTGAGAGGGGTCTTTGATGATGTTATACAAACATGGGTGACATCTAGCACTAGCACTCGTGATCATATCAGGACCCATATAAATGACATGAACTGGGCCTCTGCCCACACCATAACAGTTCTTATCGAAAAATGTCTTATGACCAGAAAATTATGGAGAGGCACGAAGACCAAGGTATTACCATCATTGTCTCCACTAGCAGCAGCAGCGGTCTCAGTAGAGTCACAGCTCTCCTGTTCAGTGGCTTCAGAGGGGCCGGCTGGAGCCACAGTGGAGCTGGTGGTGGGTGGGCTGCTGCTGGAGACGGGGGGAGGGGTGCTACTGGTGGGCACTGTTGGCAACTCTGACTCTGCCGTTGTCTTTGTCCACTGAAGGGCATTCTTCTACAGTGAGTGAGGGGTAGAGTTAATACTCCTGTGTTCATTACAGAAAAGTCATTCAAATTTATCTAAACAGAAAAAGTACTACACATACTACCTCTAGCATTACAACAGGTAATTTGGGCTACGTTTAGTGCCCATAAAGGCTCATTCATGCTCTAGGTTAAAGATGCAGACAAACACAGATGGGTCCGATCAAGCGGTAACACATGAACACATTCTGTGTTCAACAGTCTCTGTCATATAAGCAGAGTAACTTATATGCATGTATTAGACATATTTGAGTAGGTATTTACAAGCACTTTGACATTATGTATAACAAAATTTGGGGAGATACAATTTTTAGTTGAAAAATTATTTTAGGAGAGTAAATTATCGAAAATTCTCTGTTTTATTGACATGAGAATGTGGCAACACGTGTACAGGCTGCCATATTAACACATGGATGACTTTACTAGTGTATGCATCACCCAAAATGTATCAAAAAATCATTACTTTCTGAAAGTTTCACTCATATCTGAATTATAAATAACTTGAAAATTAAAAATTTGTATTTTTGTGGTAACACATGAACAGGGCCTTTTAAGCAACTCACAAATGTTTAAACTCATAAATATCAATAATATTCACAAAATAATTAAAATCTAATACTTGAAACTTAATCATCTGTATAATCAACAGATTGAATAAATTTTCACATTTTTTAGATATAAGTTTTAGCGTCAAATTTGAGCTATGGTGTAAAAAGTACAATCGACAAAATTGGTAGTAACTTTTTTCTACAAGTGGTATTTTAAAAAGGATAACAGTTCCATAAAATAGAGGTCTTTAGCTAAAAAATGAGCCCACTTGATAAATGTTGAGTGCAAATGTACTTTTGCATGTTGATGTTCACTTTCGCTTGATTGGACCCAGATGCAGCATTCTGTCTGTCCTCTGCTTTCATTATGTCTAATTCTGTCTGTTCTCTGGGAGCTAGCGGATGCGAACCCAGACAGAGAATACAGAGCGCAGTACCCCCGGGAACCGTGGAGGCAGTGTTGAGATTTGAGGAGAATCATTTCCAGAAATGGAGGAACCTTCCAAAGAGTGACTGTGAGTTAGTGAAAAACTACCGACATATTTATGACAAAAACCCTTCTCAGTATCAACATTACTATCCATATTAGTAAAACCACCTCTGTCATCGCCATGTTTGTTACCCCGCCCCCCGAAGGGGAGGTGAGGGTATTGTTTTTGGTTCAGTTTGTTTGTCTGTCAGCAACTTTAAACAAAAACTACTGGACCAAATTCCATGAAATTTTCAGGAAAGGTGCGAGGTGGTCCAGAACAGATCCCATTAAATTTTGGTTAATGTAGGTCAAAGGTCAAGGTCACCAAAAATGTGTTTTTGCAGTGGTAACAGATAGGGCAAATCAGGTAAAACGTTTGTGAGGAACGGGGTTTGTCGTGCCTGGCACCACTTATTATTGACTTTCTCCTTCTTCTCAAAAAACCTCACTCTTCTTTGTGGTATTCAGGCAGTATGTTAATTAAGGGTGGAGCCCTCTGGTGGATTGACTGAGAAATGCTCATTCCAATGTACTGAATGCACATTAACATGAAAACAGTGACGCTTGACAATGTTAGAAACAGACATACCCATTTATGTACGTAAAGTGAGCTTGAATGAGCCTTCATAGTGGTCAACTAATGTGCAGGTGATATATAGGGTTAATCATTTTGAGGTTAGTTGCATCTACAACTGCTGTACAAAAGTAAGTACACCTTTTGCCATTCTGATTTCACTATAACCATCCAAGCAGCAGCAGTAGAGGAGGAGCCTAAGATGTGTCATACAGTGATGTTCTGTGCTTAACTGGAATTACAACCTGCTATTGCACAAAATAGAACAAGTGGCACCAGGCACAAGAAACCCCGCCCCTCGCAAACATTTCAGCTCTTACTGGACATCTCCCTCTCAAAACGTGAGACTATGGGTTTGACCTTTCAAGGTCGCTCAAGGTCAAAGGTC
>JAPQRP010000028.1:27960687-27972021 GCA_037367295.1 Apogon hyalosoma
GAAGCTATATGCAAAATTGAGTATACAGGAATGAAAAGGAAATTCCTGATTTGCCCTATCTCTTATCATTGCAAAAATATATTTTTTGTGACCTTGACCTTTGACCTACATTCACCAAAATTCAAAGGGATCTATTCTGGACCACCTCGCACCTTTCCTGAGAATTTCATGGAAATTGGTCCAGTAGTTTTTGTGTAAAGTTGCTGACCAACAAACAAACCGAACCAAAAACAATACCCTCGCTTCCCCTTCGAGGGGCGGGGTAACAAAAACAATCAAGTTTGCTGAAGACTGTGGTAATAGAAGTCCAGCCTTGTATTACAGTCGCATCTGTATTCATGACAATCTTTTGTGTGATAACATTTTTTCAAAAACAGCCTCAACTTCAGAAGAGTTGTGAGGATCTTTACTCGGATCTTCTTCCACTCCTCTGATCTTTCTCATAATCTGTCCAAGCTAAACAATAAAGGATGGATGCAGTTAAAGCAGCGTATTATATGCTGCTTTAAGATTTTATCAATACTACTCTTCCAGATACAGTACTTCTTAACGATTCTTTTTAAGAGAACAGTTGCAATTTCAAGTGTGAACAGATTTATTATTTTCTCATTTGTAACATAGGCTGGCATAATTAACATATACTTAGCATCATTAAAAACGCATGGTCCAAACATGTGGTGTAATTTCCAGGAAATTATTTGCTCAGGTGCCTATTTTGTATATGTTGCTCACGAGATGAGTAACACAGTTAACAGCTTTATTTTTTTCCTTCCTGACACACATGACATCAGCGTTTAAGGAAAGTGCAACAGCAATATTTTGAAGTAATCATCATCATCATAGGCTCCACGTTTATGACAGGAATATGAAACAAGTATGATAAATAATTCACTGCAAAATTTGCATTTACTGCAAAAAAAAATTGTATGTCATCATTTTTAAATATAAAACTGAATGCAGAACTAACTATTTTGACAGTGCGGTAATTTTTCTGTATCCTTCTGATCTCTAATGCCACGTTTCCACTACATGGTACCAGCTCGACTCGGCCTTTTTGCATTTCCATTACGAAAGACCTGGAATCTGGTACCCGGTGCTAGTTTTCTGGTATCACCTCCACTGAGGATCCAAGCAATACTAAAACGTGACGAATAAACACTGCAGACCTCTGATTGGTCAGACAATTGTCTCTGTGACCCACCGGTTTACAAAATACAGATGCGGAAGTTGACAGTAAATATAGCGGTACATTAATCCACATGATGACAGCCCAAAACTACCATGGTTGGTCCAGGAGATTCAGTCCTTGGTAGCCGACGTAAATATTCAGACAAGACAACATGCAATGAGCGAGTTTATTAACAATTCCCTGAGCAGACGACATGGAAGTAAGGCACCGCACCTATGATGAACAGGTACTGGAAACTACTGGTACTATCCTGGAATGGAGACACTACCGAGTTGAGTCGAGCCGAGACAAGCTGGTTCCACGTAGTGGAAACGCGGCATAACTCTCTAAGACTCTGAGACAATGAGTCTGTTTAGATGACAATAAAAATCTGATAAGTGGGAGTAATCAGATAATTGTAATAATCAGATCTGGCACATTTACATGCACTTAAGACATACGATAATCGAAAATCCTGGTTTAAACACTCCAGCCCATTATTGGATTTCTTTTGGAGTACATATGTACATAGTAATGGTAGAATCAAATTTCCTGTCATCTTCTGCTCATGTTTGACTATGTAACTTCCATTTTCTATGATTTTAATTGAGTTTACACATGTGCCGACATAAAAGAATGAAATAAATCAGATTAACCTGTATACATGCAGGGAGACATTGGACTGTTGGGGAAAAATCCAGGTATGTTAATCTGATTTCTCATAATCAGATTACTCCTGTTATCTAATAAAATCTAAAAGATTTTCCCGTTTACATGGTCACTTGAATAATCTGACAACTCCAGAGATCGGATAATGACTGGAGTACTGGTGTGCATGTAAACAGGCTCAATGAACGACAGATCAGATGTTCTTAAACCAGTGGTCAACAGTAGAGTGGAGCATCTGAGCATGAATATCTTTGATCATTTAAAGGTTTATATTTATCTCAGCACCACAGTGCACGTAATTGCAGTGTCACAGCTTCAAAAACCCAACATACCTTTAAATAACACATGACACTATAAACATAGAACATTATAATACAGCAAAATAAACAAAGGTTTCTCTAATGTCAATAATGGTTTAATACATAAACTGGCATGTGTCCACACATTCCGGTTACATATTTTGCTATTAAATACATGCTAAACTTTGTACTACTGATGAAATTCTCAGAGTAAATGGTGTTGGATGCAGGAACACGTACCTTCAGAGTGAACAGGCTCATTCGTCCAGGAAGCTTGAAGAAGATACTGTTCTTGACTCTGTCTCCCCTCACCTGGGAGTGCAACATGGTGACCAGACAGGCCAGAGGCGCAGTACCACTGCAAAATTGCACAAACATACAATATCAACCAATGGTCTTATCAGAATTATTTAATTCTTAGTGTAATAATAAATATTAGTATGTTATTTCTTATTCTACAGCATGAAACCAACAGCAATCGCGAATCTTGTCTTTGAATATCTATTGCAGATGATTGCATGAGTGAACTTAATTGATGTTTTATTAACTGCCTATCACATGATGCAGATCCCTGTGTAAAGCTTTTTCTTTTCTAGCCTATGACACATTGAAAGTTATTTTTCCTTCTTTATAAGTTTCTTGAGCTTCCCCCTGGGGATCAATTAAGTTCATCTGTATCTGTTATAATTATGAGATGTATTACTAGCAAAAGTGCACTGCAGAAACACCTGTCTTCAAACAGTGCAGACAATGTGTGATATTTAAAATAGTGTGTACAGCCACCTTGCTCATACTTATGGACCTGACTAAATGCTTTGTACACAAAAATGAAGTACATGCCACTTTCTGTGCAATAACTGGGATCCATACTTTGCATTTAACTACTTGCTGAAATTGTAAGTGCAAGTTTAAGAATGGCAGCTGAGTTCGCCATGAACATGACAGAGGTATTTAGTCACAGAAGCAGACAGTGGAATAAGAAAAGTTCTGAACATACCTTCTGTTCACACCAGCAGACCAGGGGAGTCCACAGGGAAGAGAGGACAAGAAGTTTGTTTAGGACATATCTTTACATGTTCAATACAGATCACTGTACACAAACAATCTGACAAATTACAAAGACAGTCGTTTCCAACAAAGATGCCAGTGTTGCCACATGTCTAGTCCATTAATTGACTGAAGTTAACCAACAAATATTCACTAGTTTACATGTATATTAATATTCCACTATTATTCTGAATGACAATATTCTGAATTTGACTGGTGTCAAACAGACAGTGTATTTTGTTGGGATATTACAAAACAACAAGTATTTTCCAAATAAGGTGTGGAATACACCAACATAATTATGGGTTTATGAGGATACCATTTAGGGTTTTTACTCCGGCCAACTCTGGCCAGAGGGGTATTGTACTTGTTTTGTCGTCTGTCTATCCATTCTGGCTGAGGGGTATTAGTGCACAGCACGTTATGTTTAAGGCATGCTGCAGCATAGTATTCTGTAGTAGAGATTAATGTTCAAAAGAAAAGCCAGCATGACACACCACTGATGTCAGATTTATATAAACACTTCAGAGTGTAAGAACATGCTACTGAGCAACACTCACAGGTAGTAACTGTCCACTTATACAATATCATCACTGTCGGGTGACAACATCGTAAGTCCATTTTTGGTCTTTTTTTGTCATAAAATGGCTCTATTGGTCAGTCTTCTCTTGGCCTGACTACTTAAGAAATACTGAACCTATGAAAAGTGTTGAAAACGGCTTGTTACTACATCTCTTAACTCCATTCATTTATTTAGAATATACATCATTGTTCCATTTTCCTGTTTTGGACATGAGAGGTTTCCGCCCAACAGTGACGATATCCACCCTGTGCACAAATTCAACAAACCAACAGCAGTATTGGTCAGTGTGAGCTAGAAATAAACCAGAGTGAAAAGAACACCACGTGTGTGCACAGCTCAGGTGCACACACACAAAACATCCACCACATTTGAGTGAGTGTGTTCGTCGTGATAGCAGCAGAACATACAAATATAAAGCTGCAGTAGCTGGCTATCCAAGCTGAACTACAATAACTAATTTAATTTTTTTACATTTTAAATGGATTTAATTGCTGGGTTGAAATAACACTATTTACGATATCCAACATATACACATAGATGTTGGGCGTCACCACTGCCATTGTCCAGCTGTTGTCCACTTGCTTAATCAACAGAAACAAAGACTTATCCTGCCAAGAACTGAAAGTCAAACTATAATAAGGTAACCCATCAAAGAGCTACAGTACCTTAATGGCAGTTCTCAAAAGCACACTTTCACTTTTTTAAAATTTCTATCCAGGCACTGTGAAACATCAATTTCTACTGATGAGGAGTGAAATGGGATTTTTGTTTGGTCGCTAGAAGTGTGATTGATAAAAATACACATAATGAACCACAAATCCAGCAAAACACTCCTTGACATTTATTTAGCTATTAGAGTGACGATCACCTTTGCACGTGGTTCACTGTATATCATAAATTTTTCTCTATTTATTAATACAGTGACACTAAGGGCGTTTTCACACTGGATATCTGAGGCTGTATCCGAGTACGTTGGACCCCAAAGTCCACTTAATTTTATCAATGTGAATGCAAATGTTCCATGTGTGAGTACCATACCCGAGCCCAGCTGATAAGGTAGTCCTGGGTACGGACTGCGTGGATTCCAGTACGGAACGTTGGTGTGTGAAAGCAAGCCATACCCAAGACCAGACATGACTTAATCACCACTCCAACAATGGAAATGGCCTAATCACGACGAGACCATAGTCGCCGCTCCTGTTGTCCTGAAAAAGCCTCAAATCCGCATGGCACGGGCTCACGTTATTGACCGAACCCCTCAGCGATATATCAGGGACAATGAAGGTCACGCTTCTTCTCTTTGCCTCAAACAGGTTAACAGATAGAAAAGTACTGTTTGTGAACAGAACAATCGCTCAGTCGATGACATAAGGGTTTGCCACTTCCGCATTTGTTGGATAGCTACAGGATTCCTTCCACACTGCCACCTATTGTTTTGGTCCTGTAACACCCACTCGTTCTCGGGCACAGGCCGCGGTATGGGCTTGTGAACGCAACATCTGTGGGAAAGGTGAGAAGATATCCAGGTACAGCATGGATCTGGATACCCAGTCTGAAATGCCTTAAGTGATCAGGTCTAAAGATTTGGAAGATCCGGAATTGTGGACTGAAAGCTGTTGCCAAAAAAAACCACCAGATTTCCAGCTTTGTTTTCATGCTTTTTGATGGAAGCATCAACAACATCTTTCGTTTTTAATCAGGGATGTTAAACTTATTTTCTTTAAGATAAGACTTTATTGATCCCACCATAGAGAAATTTCACAGTTGACAGCAGCAACATACAACACACCAGTGCAAAAGAAAGACAGGTAGAAAAAAAACACGAGTGAAATATAAAGGAAAATTAAGAAATTTGGTATTTATACAAATATTTATGTAAATAGAGAATTTGAATTTAAACATGCTTAAAATTTCAATGGTATTTGCATATTTACATTGTGGCTGCACATGTACATGGCGTGATATGGGGAGGTTTACTGTCAACTGTTTTTCAGGGGCCACATTCAGCCCAATTTGATCTCAAGTGGGCCGGACCAGTAAAATAATAACATAATAGCCTATAACTAACAACTCCATTTTTTTTTGTTTTAAAAAACGAACATTAAGTTATGAAAATATTTATATTTACACACTATCCAAACAAAAAAAGATGTGAATAACCTGAAAAAAATAGACATTTCTTAAGAGAAATCAGTACAATTTTAACAATATTATGCCTCAACTTATCATTTATACATGTGCATTATAGATTGGATCTACAAAGGCACAAAACATTCAGTTACAGGCAGAATACTCTTAAAATTGCTTTTAATTTTCTTTAGACAGGTCAGGTTGTTCATATTTAATCAGGTTATTCACACTTTATTGTTACAGGATAGTTTGTTAATGTAAATATTTTCATACTTTAATGTTATTTTTGCATTAAACCCCAGAGGAAAATCTGGAGTCATTATTTATTATTATTTATTTATTGTCATTATTTATAGGTTATGTTATTATTTTACTTAAGATCACATTGTGCTGTATGTGGCTCCTGAACTAAATTGGGTTCAACACCCTTGATTGTTCATTTCTTCAGTGTTATTTCTGCACTTTGCAAATTCATCCCATGGCCCAGATTGGAACCTTTAACAAGCCGCTTTTGGCCCAGGGGCCGCACGTTTGACACCCCTGTTTTAAATGATAGTTCTCAAGCAATCGAGTTTCAATCAATCATGAAACGTGGCCATGCTCAAAGTTACCCATCATAAGAGTATCAAACGTCTGATCAAGTCATGTGTACTAAATTCAGCTTCGAAAGCAGAGCAAACCTGTGAGCGACTAATACTACTGTACTGTACTGGACTGTACTGCCATCATGGAAAACAGACTCATTTACACACAGTGGATGTTTTATGCATGGCGAAGTTGAGCACATGCAGGTGTCATTCTTTGGCCTTTGTGTACATTTTGTTTGTCATTGTAATAGCACATGGTGGTGTTGAAAGAGCACATAGGATGTATACGGTGCAAATGAGCAGTTCATATCTATGCATGCGAATTCATAAGTTGGTTGTGCGTTTTCATGTCTTGATGTTTGAAACAAATCTCACTATACAAACCTTCTTGTAACATTATATAAGAGAACACCAACAGGTTCATTACTGTAGCACCAATATTGTCAAGAATGTGGTTGAAGGAATGAAAGTGTAAGGCTGCATTTGTGTGGTCAAAATTCTACTACCGCTGGAAAACTAAAAAAAAAAAGTGTGATTGGCTACATGTACCCGAAACTGTTAGGACAGTGTTCATTTCTATTAGACATGTAAACAGTTTACTAGGAATATTCTTTTTGAAAACAGCAGCAAAACCTGGAATATTCTGTGCATGTAAATAAGTGTGTAAACAATGTATTCAACAATGAATTATAATCAACATTTTGTCCATTTTTAAACTGGCTGTTATGCATATTAGCCTATACCTAGAGATTCATAATCAATGATATAGATAATGTCTATGGCAAATATAACCATGCTCTGTATGTTTTCTGGCCTATATCGCATTCCAACAATTTGCTTTACATAGGCTACACCACATAAAACAAGCATTCAAACATTAGAGCTACTGACAAATTCAATAAAGATACAAATGTGTCTATGGGTGTCTGACCTCATTTCCTTCAGGCCCTTGGTCTGGATCACATGGAGGATTTGTTTGGGAGTCATTGGAGCATCAGAGAAGTTCTCTAAAACCTGGAAAACATTTACATCCCTTTTATGACAAAGACAAATTACAGCTTCAAAGGCTCAGAATCCAAAATCCAATGGCAACGACATTTTTATTTGACCACAAATACAAAAGTGTGACAAATAACAATAGTTAGCTAATAAATTAAATCACACCATCAGCCTGCTCCATTACAAAAATCACAAAAAAGATGCATATAACTTAATTAAAAAACAAAACACTTGGAATTTAAAAAATTGCTCTACTTCAGTTGAATGAAAAATACACAAATAGAACTTGGACTTTTCAATATGAAAATATTTCAGTTTTTTCTGATTTTCATACCTATTCTTTTATCAACTAACAGGGGAAACTTACATATGTGAAATGTCTTTAAACTTTACCTCATTTGATATAATGGTGTAACATTTTACACTGGTCTAAAAAAAACAGTTGGAACAAAATTCTATCTAAATATATTATGTAAAATCATAAACATGGGGCAGCCATGGCTGGAGAGTGGGCTTGTGACTGTTGGGTCGCATGTTTTATTCCCCCTGACTGGAAAAGAAATCATCGACTGATGTGCCCTTGATCAAGGGACTTAACCCCCCATTTGCACCTCCGGTTGCCAACATGGCAGCCTGCTGTGTGTGGTGTGATCCTGCATGTTTCGGCAACTGATGGGTTAAATGCAGAGGGTCAATTTTAGTGTGTGTGCATGTCTGCACATAAACAATATACTAAAAAATAAAGAATGTTAATGTCAACATCATGTACAAAAACTATAGGGAGCAAAGAATTTTGTTTTAAAGGTTTTGTTTTATTAAAATCACAAGAACCTAAATGCATCACAACAGAAAACTGAAATTTAAGTGTGAATTTTTCATTTTATAATCATCTATAATCTCAAAGTGTTCTCATGTCTCTCCATCCCCTGGTTTGCCGTTGGTTCAAGGTTAACTCTCTTTGGACATGGGTGGGAGGGGCTGTAGGCCAGGAGGTCACCTTGCAGTGCCGGACATCTGACTGACAGGGAGCAGCCAACCTATCCAGCAACCAGTTTTTGTAAGAAAGTTCAATTTCACTCATTGTTTAAGATGAAATTTCATAAATACTTAAAAAAAAAAAATCCATGAATACTGAATTCGACCTACTCCACTCCAGCAGTTAGTCTGAGCAGCAATGCCAGGATTTGAAAATTTTCCCCTCTTTTTGTGTATGAATGTGTTTCTAACATGTCAAATGCCATCAGTGTCCATCTGAGCTCAATATGACATCATAGTCTTTACTTTGAAACTGTGCTGCAAGACCTATGACAAATACGCAGATACTACTCCATGAAGAACTGTTTAGTTAAGTGTAATTTCAAAATTCTAATATGATAGGCAAAGTTAAACCTATTAGCACAGATTTGCCCTTTTAATCAGCTACTGGCTTTTTCCTGCTCACACTATGATTATTATATCATGATCTAAATACTCATGTTCAGTTGACCTCCACTAGTTGTGCAATTCTATGCTTTCGAATGGCTGTAACCCATTTTTGCTAAGGAGCTTCGGGGTCCCTAAATGGCCTGACCGCAAGGTGAAGCAGTGACAAATTTTTAAATGCAGTATACATGACTAACACTAACTTCTGTATGGGGACACACTCTAATTCTGTGTGTGGACTGACATACTTAAAGCCGACCACTTATTATATATTAATGCCAGATCTGAACAGGATCTGAAATTGAAGAAATTTTAAAAGTTTTAAAATTTTCAGAACCAACCAACCTTTAATTCTTAAAATACACCTGAATTATTGTTTATTTTTAGTTAGTTGAGCTGATCTTGATAGTTGCACAGGACTTTTGTTTCACATTAACAGAATATTTGCACAAAACAGGTGTCAAACACATTAATAAGGTAAGACACATTACAGATGACTACTTCATGAAGCCGGTTACAATGTATGCCCAGTAAGGAAAGCTATTATGAAGGAAAACACTGGCTACTTTGAAAAACAAATTTCATATGAATTATTTCATAATGTTTAAACTGCTATCTTTCTACAAACCTTAGTACAATAGAAATTGTTAGATCTGTGTAACCCCACCCTCTTGAGCACTATTTGGATAATACTACACTACAGAAGGTGGTTCATTGCTATAATAATGCCAATCAAAAGACAAGCAACAAAATAGATAATCACAACGTTTAAATTTATATGGCACCATATAATGCAAATCTGTTGTGAAATATATGTATTTGTCAAGTCCTAAGGATGTGTAAATGACGATTAGGGCACATTTAATTAAATGTAGTCTTTCTGAAGTAAAAGCAGAACCTTTAGATATTCTAATGTCGTTGTGGGCCTCTGCACTTGTTTACATACTACAGGCCTACCAGCTATACCATAACAATTGAAGGACCTATCTGACCCAAACAGACTCGAGTAGCTAACGAACCCATTGTTTACACACATTAGACAAACACTGAACAGTGTCAAACCACATCCCCATCCATCATCATTTCGTACCCAACATGTAACCTCACAACAAATGCTGATTCTATGTTGATGCTATAGTTTAAAAATAATAGCCCAGTTAGCACGCATACGCGTCAGCAGTTGTTTTGACCGTAAATCAAGCTCTTAAATTGTAACGTTGTTAGTCATTTATAGGTATACCGAGTCGACTAAACGTTTACTTAATTTCTCGCGGTTCTCGTGTTTTTTCTTTACATTGTAGAGCTTAGTTAACCACGTAATTAGCTTAGCTAATGTTAGCATATATTGTACAAGTACTGCACCAATTTGGGCGTAACATTAAGGTTGCAAATTAAACAAGGTCATCTAATATAGTACGGTGAGGTATTGCAATGTGTAAAAAATGTCCTAACGCTACCGACTCATGTGTTATTTGGGTTGCTCTGGTGGTAATTAGCGTGGCGTTAGCACTCTTCCTGCCTAGCAAACAAAGACCTCAAACCTGGAGTGGTGGATTTGGCATGCTAACAGTGTTAGCATGCTGCGTTGCGTCGCTTTGGTTCTTCATGTCAGCCCCCAAAAATACAGGAGGCTACTATAAAATGGGTCTATTTAGGGTCACGTTTAAATCAAACACAATTTGCCTATTAGCTAGCAAATTAGTGCTTTGTTCGTAACTCGCTTGTAACATAGCATAGCACAGGCTGTGGTCGTGAGGAGAATTACCTAATACTACACATCTGGACTCTTCGCCTTATATTAATCCACACGTACTCACGTGCAACTACTTTTATTTTCAATATAGACAATTTACCATGCGAGCCGCCTCAGCCCAGGTCCGCTCCTTCTTTCTCTTTTGTTTGTCCTTCATTTCCTCTGCGCTGGTATCTGCGGCTACCCTGATATGCGTTTACAAAGCAACCTCAATACGGTGGCGGTTTGCTGCTTAGCAAAATGGCTAACTATGTTCCAGCTTAGTATAGCTAGCTCCGTTCCAAAACAGCACGCTCCTTTATAGGTCGGCACGATGCTGTGGCGTTCGCCCGTCTTTGATAATGAATACTACAGGACCCAGTGCCTCATTTAAACTAGCTCAGCACGCATCATCTCTCTGTATCTCAGATGGAGTGAGTGCAGGGTTAGCTGTAGTGCTGCAGCAGGACAAGCCTCTTTGGAATGCAACAACCAGGTCAAAGGTCACATTTTCTGCAGGAATGCAACAAAAACAAAAAGGTGCATGCAAATTCCATTATTTTAATTAAATGAGTAAGTACCGCATTGAGGTGGACCTTTCTGCTTTTATTACACACATAATTCACAAAACACATTAAATAGTGGCCACTAACTAAAGCAAATAACTACCCTAGACTGCCCTAAATTTATTACACACT
>JAPQRP010000028.1:27978252-28001744 GCA_037367295.1 Apogon hyalosoma
CTGACAGACGACTCAACTTTAGTTGTGTTTAATAAGATATTATTTGGCTGTCTTTGTTAAGCTGAAATTTCTCTCTGTCCATCTTCTTAAAGGATTTCTCAGTTCCCTTAAATGTTTAAAAAGGACTGGTGATAGAGGACCAAGGAGACTGGCTCGAAGAGCTATGCACTCACTCATGTCTATGTCTTGCGGAAGTGTGTTTGTCGATCAGAGTCAAGATGCATAAGAGTTATGACATGTCTATATTATACAAACTATGGCACAGAGATGATTTAAAAAATCAAGACCTACTTCAGTCTGAATGTATATAAGTTATTTAAATGGTCAAATGTGTGTCAAATTTAAAAAAGAAAAAAAAGCATAGTATCCATACATTGCCTACTGGCATGGCATGTTACAAAATTAAGTTAATCATAACTTCACATGAAAACATCATAAAATAGTGTTACGATCTAACAACAGCTGTTCCACGTATCATATTTAACTAATGTCTTTTAAAATAATGGCCCAGAGGTGAGGATGTCCTATGTTGTTAAATACCTGTTTCCTTGGCTCCTCTCTCCTTGGGTCCTTACCTAAACTTCTCTGTTTGCATCTCTGGTGGAAGGGCTGAGGAGTCGAGGTGAGGACCCAAGGAATGACGGCTTTGGAACTGGGAAGAAGGGAGGGTCACTTCCAGCTCCAAAAAGCCATTGTGACAAATTGCAAACAACTCTTTTCAAAATGGCAGTTCAGAAACTAATGTGATGCCATAGTTCCTCTGTTCATCATACAGTCAGTGTTGTACAGACATTATGCATGTCTGAAATTAACTCTTTGACTTCATCAAAAAGTGAATAACTGAATATCATTTAGAAAACTTCTGCTCCTGTCCCTAAAAATCATGCAGTCCTTTTCCGAAGGGAACCGAAACCCTGAAGTGCAGAAATTCTGCAAATGACTTGGTTCTCCAAGTTTACTTGTTACCCTGTGATTTTGGGTTATTATCATGTTAGTTGAGATCCAAACTGCCAAACAAATTGAGGCAGAGTTAATGTATGTAGAGGAATTTTCTTAATTAATTTACTGAATAGAGCAGCATAACAAATTCCCTGTTGGAAGTGGGAAGGCACAGTATGAATTTAAAACAGCAATTGATGTGTTGAGCCATTTTTATTACAAAATGCATATTTTTATACATTTGCCAATAGTTGTTTTATCACCAGCATTGATGTTTCATCAAAATTAAGTTGCCTAATACAGTTTAAAAATGTGTTTTGTAACACTTCAGATAAGGATTCATGTGATTATTGTATCATATATGTGTATATATATATATATATATATTAGATTTATTAATTGTATATCTGCTTACATTTTTTCATGAGATACTTTGTTTCAAATGAAAGAAGTTTTGATGAGAACAACTTGATAAACCAAAATTAGCAGTGATAAAGTTAATATCTGAAAATCTATAACTGCACTATGGACCGTACACAAATTTATTCTATGGGTGAATTCAGTTATTTCTGTACCAGATGAATTTAGATATTTTGATTACAGTGGAGAGGCAAATTCAAAGCTTCCTTGAATATGAATTTAAGTTATTGAGACTTGTAAAGGGATGGTTACTAGAGGACTCCTTAAATCAAAATCTTTCTAGGTTGGCTGTAATACTTTATTTCCCACAGACAATGATAAAAAGTGGTACATGAAAGCTAAATCTAAATATCATAAGGTTAAAGAATCCAGAGAAGAACGCAATAAAAGTGGGTTCAAGTTAAATATTTTGAACATTTTCACTAAATACACACTTTATAATAAATATTGTCTACAGTGCAAACCTGTGGAGTCAAATAGATGAGTTACACTTGTTTTTTGCTTGGCATGACATACTGTATAAATTTTGTATTTATAGTGATTTTGTGTTTTGCAGGTCTATAATGATGCTAAGCTGCCTCTGTGATTCAGCTGCTGGGGTGATAGGGACTGCTGAATACTAAAACGGACTACAGGCCAGTACAAGAGCTTCTCTCAGGAAACACAGACCCACTCAGAGCTTCCAAAGCTCCTCATCCCAGCAGCCCTTTTGGGGTTGCTATGGCAGCTGCTGTCACAGAAACCAAGTGCTGGACACAGGCTTGCCCCTGTAAGGCGGGACAGACCACTAGTCATTGCCACAAGGGACCATCACACAGTCAACACACAGCACTTAGCATTAACTTGAGCACTCGAAGTTCACAAAACAAGAGATCTGTAGGCTGATGGTCGGCTCTCTGGGGAATCCTCATGAGTGTTGTCTATGTTTGCTCAGGCTCTTGGCCAGAGTCCCTGTGCACCAGCAGAGTCTGTACAGTTACTTCTGTTAGACCATGTTCCATCAACAGGACCATCTAAAGAGCCAGCTTCAAGAGAGCCACGCAGCCAGCAGGCAGCTCTTCCACTGTCAGGAGTGTGGCAAGCAGTACAACACACAGCTTGGATATAGACGACATCTGGTGGCAGCACACAGCGCTACAGCGGGTCTGCCCTGTCCTGAGGGGGCACCATCCCTATTGGAGCACCTGGGCAGCCATACTGACAGGCCTCCACCTTCAGAGGGAAACACTAATGCTGCTGTGCCAGTGAGAGAGAGAAAATACTCATGTGAGAGATGTGATCGGCGCTTTTACACTCGCAAAGATGTCCGCCGTCATGCTGTGGTGCACACTGGCCGCCGTGATTTTTTGTGTCCCCGCTGCGCACAGCGCTTTGGCCGTCGAGACCACCTGACCCGCCACTTGAAGAAGAGTCATGCACAGGAATCAGGTTTGATGCCTCCTGGTACACCCAGCACTCCTGTGGCAACACCGACCCCTGCCACCCAGTGCTCAGTGAAAGAGGAGCCCAGCCCTGTGACCTCTGACCTGGGCCCCATCTCTAAGGAGCCCATTGAGACCTTCTCCAGGGACATGTACAACTCGTACTCCATGGCTAGTCCTGTCCCAGGCATGGGTCATCCTCACAGCCTGATGCAGAGCTCCTTGCCCTCGGGCATGGGTGTGGGTCGGCACATGCCCCCCCAATCCTCTCACCCCCATCACCTGCAGCCCCCAGCGGCACCACAGCAGCAGCCGTACAGCAACATGGGCCGGTACCAGCATGTATCTACCTCATATCCTCGCACTGACGTGGACAGTTTCCTGCTGGACCTACAGAGTGTCCCACCACCCCACTTGGGTGCAGTCAACTCCTCTACCTCTACTTCTGCCTCCCCTCAGAGGGAGGTGCTTGGTGAAGGGGTGGGTGCAAGTGGTGACCCTCACCTGCTATCAAGGAGCCCTGCTATCTCCTCAACTGAGCCGTCCTGCTCCACTAACATGGACCTCGGGCCTCTGCTGGGCTTTTTGCCTTTTGGTCTGCCACCGTACAGCACCCATATGGGGATGGGGGGGTTAGTTATGAACTATCCACCTGCAACCAGCTCCACCTCCTCTCAGTCCTCTTCTACTGGGTTGTCCTCACAGGCTCCAGGGCCCTTCTCCTTCCTCCAGCCTCCCCAGGCTCATGTACCCCAGGGTGCTGGAGCCCACAACCACAGCCAGCTACCTCAGGCCTACAGCAGTCCTACTATGAGCACTTCAAGCTCCCTACCTCACTACTACCAGGCCTTTCAGCAGTAAGCAGCTCTGGCCCCACACTCTTTTGTGAAAATGCAAAAATGAGAGAAACACAACTTTTATTTTAAAAAGAAACTATAGTCAGTGCTAATAATGTTAACCTCAGTTGTCTTTTGTTGAACACAACAAATCACCTCATCAGTATTACCTCATTATTTAAAAATAATGCTTGAACGTTTGAGGGGAAATGTAGATGATCTCACTACAACCAAATGGAGAATGACTTCGATAAGTCAAATCTGTTACCAACAGTGAATGCACTTAACATGCTTGTCACATGTGCAGCACACCAGTATATCCTGTATCCAGCACATTATTATAAAAAAAAGGATCATCATTGTCCCTACATGTGTGGAAACCCTTTAAACCCATAAGAGTCTTTAAGTGCATTCGGTTATAGTTGATGTAAAGCTTGCCTGCAATTCTGGCATTTTAATAACAAAATGAACCCCTATGTGCTACTCAGTTAGTTATTAACAATATATGAGTCAAAAATGTCCCACACTGGCAGGTGAAATAAATTACAAAACTATTTGAGACATGTCAGAGTGTGATTTAAAGTAACATCCCTTCTGGAAAAAATGCTTCAAACAGCCCCTCTGGCATCTGTTAAAATGCAGTTGTAAAGTCACAACAAACTGACAAAGTTAATCCTCACAAAGTTAGTTTCTTTGGTTTGCTGTGTTTTACAGCATTTTTGGACTAAATGCACTTAAGTTCCATTTTCAGCATCTTAGACCTTTAAAGAGCTCTTCGATTCAAAAGCTGCTTTGCCACTGCTGTCTGTTAGTCCCAACCTAATGGGTCAGACAGACATAACTGTCAGTAGAAGAGTATTTTCAACTCTGCCTTTATAGTTGGGAGAATGCCATTATGAGTTAAGAAAAAAAATCAAGAATATGTAGGTACAGCACCAATGGATCACAGATCCAGCTGCAGCAGGCACCCAATGAGCCAATCTTGATCTGTAGGTCAAAGTTTCTGGACAGTCAGCATCACTGTGTGCCAGGTCACTATCGTCAGGGTTGCTGGGAGTACATTAACTACAAATCCATTTAATGTCACACATTAAATGAACACTTGGAAATCAACTAGTAAGCTGTGGTTCATTTGCCAGCTCATCTGCTGGCACTTTTAAACAAGTCAGTCATTTATTCTGGATGGGTTTACCTGCCTTTTAAATATCTGGGTATAGACTCTAATGTTTGTTGTAAAAATGGTGTTAGTATTAATGAGGTGGTAACCCTGGCTGTGTGACATGCCCTGGGACACTGGGGGACAGTACTGTGTTTTGTTTTCTGTTTTTTTTTTATTTTCAGTTTGGACCACTGGGTCTGGGCAGGTGGAACTGTGGCCTCCTTGCTGTAAATTTCTGACTAGAGTTTAAATAGGAAGCAGCTAAATTCTTCAAAGGCCTTTCCAGAGCACTATGTACCATTTCCTACTTGTATTGATGTTCCTGTTAGTATTGACACCCATTCCTCCTCGGCTGTGGTGCTGGATCTAGTGTGAAAGGTTTCTGACAGAATCAGGACTAGAGGCATGCCCCTCTTCGCCCTGGTCCTTTTGCTGCAGAGGCTCAGCAAAGACGGAGATGGGAAGCTGCTTTTTCCAAGCTTCTTTTTTTTGCCCCCCAGAGTTCTACAAATGGATCCTGAACAGCAGCCCTCAGTAACAGATGCTCCTCTTGAAATTGGGCATGTATAGTGGAGATGCCTTCACTCTCCACCAGCATCACCACCATTGCAAGTGATTGTTGTGATATTAGAAAGAAGAGGTTTACAGAGATAGCCCCGTCTCTCCCCTCTGCCTTAATTTCTTCACCCATTGCTGAAGGACTTCACTCACTAGCATTGTCACAATCTTCAAAGTGTTAGTCTGATGTCTTAAATTTCTACTGTTGTGCCTCTTAAGAGTGTCTAATCTCTTGACTGGGTTTAAGCACTTAACGACATGTTTTAAAAAACAAAAAAGGATAATTTTGAGCTGTACCTCAAACATGCAGAGTTGGGTTTATGTTTTTAATTGTATTTGCTTCTAGTTATTTGGCTGTTACTTGTGCCATTTAGATTAAAACTATAAAGGTAGGTTTTATAAATCTAAACTCTTTATCTAGCAGCAGACATTGACATTATAATTCAGTCAAACTTTCTACCTCTACCATGTCATATTATTTTCCTTCAAAAATCATTAGAAGTTCTAACCTGTAACAGTTGATCAGTTTTTTTATCACTGTAGAAGTTGGAGATGTTTATAACTCAACTTTGAAGTACACACACTTTTTCTGTCCTTGCCTTTGATATTTCTACTTATTTACTACCTCAGAAGAGACAGGTTACTGTCCGTCTAACTTCAGAGAAAATGTCTGTAGAGTTTTATTTTTGTCAAAACAAGCACATATACTTGTAGTCATTACTGAGGTTAGCTCACAGGAAAATGATGTCTAGCACATTTACCATATTGACTATATACATTTTTTTTTTCTGTAATCTTGTATCTGCCTCTTCAGTCTGGAATGTTCTATTTATGTTGAACAGTTGGCATCATGTAGGAAAAGTACCAACAACTATGTGGTTGTGTCGATATTTTAAAACTGTTCTCAGATGCAAATTTATCCCAAACATGTTCAGCACCTGCTGGCTCTGCTGTGATGATCTGCTCCCTCTTTAAATATGTTTAGTGAGAATGAACAAGTAGTTTGAAGACTGTGGACATTTATGGACCCTGTGATAATTGGCTCTTTTCAAACATGCAGTACTTGTTTGACTCAAGTGACTTGTGATTTTTCCAACAGGGGAAAGTCATAGTTAGTACCTGATCTTATTTATTTTTTTTTAGTTTTTTGAAATCTTTTTTTTTGTGTGTGTGTGTGTTCTGATCAAGCTGCGTTCATGGCTTTTTCAGACCCTAGGGGCTTTGGAAAAACCTTACTCAGCAGAGCGTTGGTCAAGAGCTCTGCCTTTTGTGTAGCTTTGTTAGAAATAGTGGTACAATGAGGGAAGGGCACACTCGTACACAGATATTTAACTTTCAAACTGGGAGCTGCAAATTGCCCCAACAGACTGAGCCACTTGTGTCATAAATGTCTACTTTTGTGACTGCAAACGCTGAGCTACTGTGATGTTAATGTACAGCTGACTTGGAGACTATCGACAGCTGTTCACATGGTGTTTGTCATCAATGGTCATGCTTTCTTATAACTGTAACCACCATATCCTACTTTTAACCAAGCTCTACACATCAGAGAGGAAAGGTTTGACCATATCATTTCTGTATTTTTTGCAGTGATGGAATTCTAAGGGCATTGATGTTGTGCATGCATCAACCCACATGGAATCCAGACTGCTTTTGGAAGGTACTGACTAATGACCAGTTATTTAGGTCAGATGTTGAAAATGAACATGGTGATTATACTTGGATATATTTGTTTTTAAGTAAATTGTTCCAAACCTGGGGTCAGTGGGTGCCCACAGATCATTTTTGCCCAGTAGCAGGCCATCCTAGAAGCCCAGTCAGGTCATGGTCTTAATGTGTGAGACTCGTGCACCTCAAGTCATGTCACAAAATGTTCTGCTTTATGTGTTTGCTGTTATCATTTTCTGACATATTTGGGAATGTGGATGATTTGTCTGCACAACACCATCCTCAGGTCAAGGCATTCCAGACTGAACACAGAAACAGTGCAGGGCAGAAGACAAACAGGAGACCAGTCTTTATTTGAAGTACTGTGGTGTCACCTGTATGTGGGCTGGCTCGGAGAACAGCTACAGCACAGGTTTCACCACCCTTGACATAGATAGATTTTGCAGTAGGTGTTTGTATTATCATTGAATAGACTAGAAGACTGGGAAAAAAAAGATATTTTCTAATTTGTCTGAACGTAATACAAAATAAATCTTTAGATTTCCATTGCAGTCTTGTGTGTGTTCTTCCTAAGGGGTTGTTGGAAAGTTCAAGTTCTTTGTTGACATGTTGTTGTCCAGTATTGCCCGCGCCATGGAAAAACCTGTGAAAGTTGTGATTTTTAATCTCCCTTTATCACTTTGTAATAGAACATTAGGGCTGCACAGTTAATCCAGCTGTAAATGATAATCACAGTATTAAATTGCAATCGGACAACTGCTTTATAAATGTCCACATTTAAGATCTTATTTTATAAATACGGGGGTGCGCATGGGAATCATTTTGATTTTGGGACATTGAGGCGCTACATTTTAAATTTTTTTTTTTTTTTTTGATACAATAGAGTTAAAAAAAAGATTAGAACAGTAATCTGTTTTCATTGTTTCATTGATAATCAAGGAAGTAGTAGTTGGGCTTGTTTAACCAGACTGAGATCAATGAACAAATATATAAAAACAATAATTCAAGTGAAGAAAATTCAATTAGTTCACTTTTTTAAAGTACATTTTCTCCAGTGTAAAATATTCACAACTTTCATACAAGTCACATTGCCCTCGCCCTGTGCCAGTGGAGTTTGGATTCTGATGGTTCAGTGTTTTCGTAGTAAAAGTTTAATATCACATGACAAGATCGTGATACGTGTGATTGAGCGAGTTGGATCAGCTCCAGGTTTGTTATGTTTGTCATGTATCAGCTGGAGACTCTGGGTTCAGTCCATGGATGTATCAAGAGATGTGTCATAAGAATAAATACTCAATAGCTGATGATTTTGATGTTACATGTCACTTATGTCACAGTATCATCCACTAACTTCAGTAAAATCAGAATGCCGGTGTGTATCAAATAGAACTTGAAGAAAAATACAGTTTTATTTTTGAAAATGTATTTGTTGTATTTTTTATATTAACCAAGTAGTAATTACTATATTAATGTTATAATCATTATTAGAAAATAAATATTCCTACAAATAATCTATATCCCTCTAATCATCTGTTCTCCACGCACCTTTCACTTAACCACGAGTTTACGCTTTTTATAATTTAAGCATGGATTCACGTTATAACGTGAAAAGTGATGGCTTGATATAACATTTTTTTGAGTAAATGTGTTAGAATGTTTTATTTGCATGGCCTCAAATCATGACAAAAGTTCTCTCATGACTCCACATTTAGAGCTACATTTAGACCAGACATAATAATAATATCAAAATACTGATTTATTTCTCCGACATGGCAGCAATACGTTTCTGTACCGCAATGCCTAAATATTAACTTTTTTAAAATTACTGGACAAAGGAGTCTCACAGTATCGGTGAAATGTCACTAAAGGCGTGGATCAATAATGTAACTAAGTTACAGCCCTGCCTCCTGTACACGGATCAAAAAGCCTGACAGAATCACTTATAAAACTAAGTTTGAGTAATTCACTTAAAGTCATCAGTTGACTTACAGTGTTTATTTTGGGTCTTTTCATGCCTTACACCGGGGCCGCTGAGATTTCAAGTAATTTTCTCATAAATAAAAACGTGGTCACAGCTGGTCTTAAAGGGTAAGTCGATGGGGCTTAAAATAGGGTGAAATGTCTAGTTTGCACTGGCTCCTTTTTAGCAACTCAGAAACTTTAGAGTGCAGTCTGCTTAACTGCACAGTCAAACCATCAACATGAGTCGCAAAGACCGTCCTCAATTTTAATTCCGAGTCGTGTACAATAAAACAATGTACCAAAATGTCTCTAAACCACCACTTCAAAGCAAATTAACCTAATTAACGCTAGTTTAAACTGAGTATCAGACTTACAAACAAATGATAGTTAAAAAATAATCCACTGATAGCTATCAGTTGGTAGAGAATGATCAATGGCAGATGTTTCGGCTGGACTGGTGTCTTCTGTGCGTCTGTGAACCAAATTAAAGCGCTAAACTGTCCGTACGCAAGCGCAGTAAGGTGCTGTGACGTAACAGAGGAGTGACGCGGAAACACCTAGCAGTACACTGGTAGCATCATGGAAGAGTACACCTACTGGTAGTTATTAAGAGCGAGACGCGATTGAGACTGAACAATATAGTGTTTGGAAGTTGCTAAACATATTTCTAAACGTCTTTTAGAATTACATTACGGGCAGTGATCAGATATACCAAGAAGAAACCGGTTGTTCGCAAGCTAAGCTAAGCTAAGTCACCCGAAACATTAGTGGACGCCCCCTTCACTTAGCCCTAGCCATTTATGCTAAATTTTGGCATTCTGTCACATATTGCTAGCTACTTAGCCTACAGACGTTTCAGAAGTCGAGGTACCAGGATGCCAGAGGATTATTTGTGAACGATCTCCACCTACGGTAAGTCAACAAATTGAACCACTTGATAGACCAACCTCGGTCACTGTAGCTGCTAAGCTTTGTTAAGGTTAGTGGAGCGTTAGCTTCTTAGTCAAGATTTGACCATGACTTATCCGTAACTATTCAATGCCATAACTTGTCAATCATGAGGAGTAGCGTCTTAGGAAGACGGTGGCAAAGGTAGAATCAAGCCAATGCTTTTAACTGTCACGACATGTTGAAATTTGCGTTGTCTGTCATGTAATATCGATGCATTCGCACCGCATTAAGTTGAAGATGTGTGGGAAATAAAAACTAAACGAGTTAACTTAATTTTAAACCAATGTTCTCACTCTTTCAAGACGACACACGTTTTGTTTTTTAATGTAACTATTTTGTTCACTGGCTGCTACATGGCTTTGTAGGATTACTGTAATATTTTGACAGTCTGTGCTATTGTTATCAGTCTCGTATTTTTATCTATCCTTTTAAAATTCAGTGTCTAAAGACTAGTGCTTCCACTTCGTCATATTCTTTCGGTTTTCAGACAAGTGTAGTTCTGATGTGAGAGGCTGGGGCTAGTGTTAGGCTAGCTAACCTGTCGGCGTTTTGACAAATGGTTAAGTCTAACTCATTTTACTGTAAAATTTGACGTACATCCATGGAATTCAGAATTTTGGTCATCAATATCAGCATTTTCCAGAACTTTTTGTTATCATTTTGACTTTGAGGCAGACCAGCTCACATTTATTCCATGCCCGCAGCGTATCTGTAACTGTGTGAAAGGTCAGAGCTGAATAAGGGCCTCCGCGCAGTGCAGTCAGAGGACAGACACGTACCAGTCTAAAGCAAGTCTGAACAGAACCCTGGACTGTATACCATGATAACATTCATTTAAACCAATTGTTGTCTGGAGGCCGCGGTTTGTTAGTGTTGGGAGAGTTAATGTGTGTCAGGTAGAAGCAGGTACGAAGTTCTGATACCTGTACCAATTCACATGCTGCGTATGGGATAATACTGATCCCTGTATTATCCCCAACAAGCATAATATCTTACTGTGTGAATGGAAGGACTGCATGATTTAATCGTGCACTAGCACCTAGGTAAACAATATAGAGATCAGGGGTCACCAATCCTGGTCCTCGACAGCTACTATCCTGCATGTTTTAGATTTGTCCCTCTTCCAACACACCTGATTCAAATGATAAGCCTATCATCCAGCTCTGCAGAAGCCTGATAATGACTGTCAGGTGTGCTGGAAGAGGGAAACATCTAAAACATACAGGATAGTAGCTCTCGAGGACCAGGATTGGTGACACCTGCTATAGATTGACCCATGGATTGGAGCCATCATCATTATCAGATATGTGATAGAGGTGTTTGGGACAGTATTGAGCCAGATATCAGTATTAGGTCAGTGCATCCCTAGACTACCATTTCTGTAAATCTATCCTGTTATTGTATGCCATGTACGGCAGTGTACATTTTCTCATGTCTCTTCTTCATGAAGTCATCAAAACCAGACATTATTAAGGGTTTATCCACTTATAAACTGACATCCTTGCCAGAATTTAAAACCGTATATAACTGAATAGTTGGAGCCTTAAAGGGCAATGTTAAGATGTAGCACAATGTCCTGAGTTCATTGTAGAAAACAGAATATGCTCACATATAATATTATATAATGTTCTACATTCTTCAATTTAGGAAGGTGAGATGCATTTTGTTTGCATTAATCAGCTTTATTATTCTGCTAGTTATTATCTGCACTTGTTGAACACTGCCTTTTCTTTTTGTATTGAGACAGTCTATCAAATAATTTTCTGTATGTGTGTGTGTTTTTTTTTGTTTTTTTTCTTCTTCAAATCCCTGTCTCCTGCCCAGTGCCATGTCTCTGGTTTTCCCACGACCCAACGCTAGTACAGTCCACACCAAGAAGGATAAGAGACTGATGGCGGAGGTTAATGTGTCTCCTCTCAAGCATTTTGTCACAGCAAAGAAGAAGATCAATGGGATCTTTGAACAGCTGGGAGCCTACATAAAGGAGAGTGCTACCTTTCTAGAAGGTAAGATTTGCCTCTGTTTTGAGAACTGGGCTAAAGTTGGTAACAGATTTTAATTGATCCAAACTGAAATACTGCTGCTGTTAATATTATTCCATTCACTTTCGGAGATTTGTAAATCATTTTCCAATGCCAAATGCTAAAATTTACATTCACTACTTGTATAACACCAAAAGAGAAAAACAATGTGGAAGCTGCAAATAGAAAAGCACTGATATAATGAATGTTAATATGAATGTACTTTGACTTATGTTTCATTGTACTATAGACACTATGAAGGCAACATATATTTCATGTTTTGATCAACCTCATTTCATTTGTAAATACAATCTGTAAATACATCCATTCCTAACACTAACACTTTAAGTTGTGACAGGGGCAACTTAGGGCTAATTATTAGTTAAGATAATGAAATAACCATGTGATGTGAAATAGTAATTATGATCATGATTTGGTACAAAATCAGCATCCAGGAAAGGTCTTGCTTTTAAGTGGCAAAGATGGTCCTGAGATGACTGATTCAACAACAAATACAAAACAATGTTTATTAAAGAAAGATAGGAAGAGATAAGTATATTTCACTCTCTATGTGTGATGTAATTAAAAAATAAAAGGAACTGGGATATAGTTCAGTGTGTAAAGGACAAGGGTGCAAACCATAGCTAATCCCTCATATGACATAGCTCTATCGTTTATCTATAACTGGCCAGGATTGATGTGACAAATCTTTGTCAAGCACTACATTATGGAGTTAAGTCCACAAATGCCAGTTCAAACTTTACTGAGCCTAAAGGAAACCTTGTGTTAAATCTGCCCTCAAGCTTTGTTTACTTCTCTGGCCTCAGAGCATACGAGATCGATCACTGAATGGAAAACATTGACTGTTATCAGACCAATCAGTATGAAATATTAATCTGTGTACACTTTGATGTGCTATAATACTTTCTTCTCAAACCAAATTACAATCTTGATTTCCTCTTTACAGGTTGCACTTTGCAATGAAATTAGTCATTTGGAAACTATATATGTACATCAGAGTAATGCAAGTGTAGCATTTAACACAAATTGTGACATGTTTTACCTCTGATTTCTATGCCAGATACTTATAAAAATGAGGAACTGGATCCAGTTACCACAGAAGAGCAGGTCCAGGAGGTCCGAGGTTACCTCACCAAAGTGGCAGGGATTGGAGAGGTGCTAGCCCGCAGACATATGAAGGTGGTCTTCTTTGGGAGGTAAGAATGTGTAAATGGCCGTATCTGTGGACCGCTGTAGACCATGTTGTTTGCTGAACTTCACAAGAGAGTATGTGGCAGGCAAGTGGGGTTAAATAATCCTAAGGATTCAAGTTTGGGTGGCAAATCTGAAAACTGAACAGATATACTGCAGATCAGAAATAGAAGCTTGGTTTATTTGGGTTTTTTACTCAGACTCAGCTTTATTGTCATTCAGTCAGTGGTACATGATAGAACGAAATATAGTTACCTAGGTCTCTGTTTGTTGCATGAGAAAAATAAAAGGATAAAATATATAAAGGTAAATAGGATAGAATAAACATTACCATAAAATATGCCAAAAAATAATAAAATAGCTTCTTAATATGTACAAAATTACACAGTATGTAGCAACAGTACAGTTAAAGTGATTGTGCATGTAACAGTAGCAACAGTGAAATAAATTGACATTATTTACAGACAAACAACATAATATGGTTTCTCATTATATTCATGTAAATTTTTATTTGTATCGAATCTTGTTTTTTGGGGAAAATGCATGGTCTTATTGACAATACACCCCCCCTGATAGGCTTTTTGTTTGGTCTACAGGACCAGTAATGGGAAGAGCTCAGTCATCAATGCCATGCTCTGTGACAAAGTGCTGCCCTCTGGAATTGGACACACCACTAACTGCTTTCTGAGAGTGGAGGGCACCGATGGCAGTGAGGCTTTCCTTCTCACTGAAGGATCTGAGGAAAGAAAGAGCATTAAGGTAAGCAGAACCCATTGATTGACTTGAAATGCTGGGATAGTAGATTCTGATTTGTTGTGCACTGTACACTGCCCTCTGTTGATGATGCCTGCTTCATTACAGTGGTTTCACTCAAAACTGTTGGAAATGTGGGTTGGTGTATTAGCTGTCAACGAGGTTCTTAAGATCCTGAATGAAAAAATCCCAGAAGACCAATTATCATTTTGAGAGATTCCAACATTGCCAAGCTTCCAGCACTCAATGATCAGAGAGTCCAGGTTGATTATTAGTTAGGCTTACAATATGAATGAATTGTCCCTCTTGTAGTTTGTCAACCAATCTTAACAACTCAGGACTATTACAAGTAGGGTTTTCAGTGTTTTTTACTTGTGGCAGATTGGCCTTTGCTGTTTGTGTGGATTCTTTTGTAGAGTCATAACTCTGATGTACATGTGTTTGTTGCAGACGGTGAACCAGCTGGCCCATGCTCTTCACCAGGATGAGGACCTGGATGCTGGCAGCTTGGTCTGTGTCATGTGGCCAAAAGCCAAATGTGCTCTGCTTAGAGATGATCTGGTCTTGGTGGACAGGTCAGAATTGGCACTATTGAACTTCTAAAAAATAAATAAATTATGCTCCATTTAAGTAAATGTAATTTGCGTCTTCACCTGGCAGATAGCTATGCTCACCTGTGCATTTTCAGTTGACTCATTCCTTTCCCACTTGCCTATGCAGCCCAGGTATCGATGTGACCACAGAGCTGGACAGCTGGATCGACAGGTTCTGCCTGGATGCTGATGTGTTTGTTCTTGTGGCGAATTCTGAGTCCACACTTATGCAGACGGTGAGACCTAACTGCTTTATGTTTCATATTGAATGAAACCAGCAGGTCTTTGAAAACTGCTTTGCCATACAAAGATGTAGTAATACATGTGACTGCAATGATCAAATGTTTAGAATGTTCCTCTGATGCTTTCATCTAAATGTGTAAATGCTGTCTTTGTACAGGAGAAGTCATTCTTTCATAAGGTCAATGAACGGCTCTCCAGCCCTAACATTTTCATTCTCAACAACCGCTGGGATGCCTCTGCCTCAGAGCCAGAATACATGGAGGAGGTCAGTCATGTTGTTGAATTATTATCTTATCATACCATAACTGTCTGCAGGCTATAAACATTGGCACATGGTTTTTAGCTCACTGGCAGAAAGACCATGAGCTATTGTGAAGGTGTTGTGTCTGGCACCGTCGTCTTCATTAGCAAGTTTGTTCACAGTTTTGAGAAATTTGGAATTTTTGTAAAATATGACAAAAACTTGCCTTTACTTATAATGGGCCATGTTTTGATGGCTTATAACATGGAAATGGTTACAGATATTAATGTAGTTACTATTGACCACTGATAGGAAGTCATATATGGACTTTGATTTAAATAGTTGAGTTCTCCTCCAGTGAAAGTACCACCCACTTCTACTGGGAGATTGAGCTGCATCAAGACCACAGGACGCTAACATAGAGACAGAACCTGACAACCTCACAAATTCAAGTTGTTACTGATGCTTGACAGAAGAGGTTTGTGAGATACAGGGACATTGGTCCTATTTTTCAATATTTCTATGAAGAAAAGCTTCTGTTGTAGCTTTGGGGGTTACTTGGATAAAAAGTGTTCCACTTAAGTCTTGACCTGTTTGGTTTTTAGTGTCTTAATTTTCATGTGGATGCATGGGTCCAAAGACATGCATGCAGGCGAAATAACTCTGAACTGTTTGGATCAGGGTTCCCTAGGGTCTTAAAAGTCTTGAATTTACAGATCTGCATTTACTACCATACAAAAGTCTTTAAAAGGTATTAAATTTGATATGGTTAGTCTTAAGTTATGTTGCCATTAAACGTGTTTGCTGTATTGTGTTTAAATGTGTCTGGGAAATGTCCAAACTGCAAAGAAAGTAATGTTTGTCTACTCAGTTCCACCCATTCCAACTCAACAATTTATATTGAAAGTAGTAACCAATTTTTGCTAACTTTGCAGCCACTGGTGAGAAATGATCACAGAACATTCAGCCCAACACATGTGCAGCAGAAAGCTGACTTTGGGAACTTTAAGGGATGGCTTACAAGCCAAAAGTAACTGGGGAAGTGCAAATTTAATCATGTCTGGTTGGAGAAAAGATCATTCTCTACCTGGTTGACACAAGTTTTCCCAAATTCTAAGTCACAATTTTTTGCCAGTGAAATGGGCATGACATTCCTTTTTAAATAGTCTTTAAAAGGTCTTGAACTTAACTTGTAGAAACCTATTGGAACCCTATTGGATGTGTCAGGTCTATGAGAATCAATTGCCACATTTCTAGTAACTTTTTTAGCTGAACCTATTCATTTGGCCTGGTTTTGGCACCAGCATGGTGCACCTGCTGCTGGTGTACTATTTTGTCAGCATGGCTGGTCATCCTAGTGCTGCAGCATTGTAACATATTGTGATGTAGTGATGCAGTATGACTGCAGCTGCAAGCAAGGCAACAATAGCAGAATAGGAAACTTAACAATATAAGATTCTCAAATACAACACATTGTGAGCCTTTTCAGGCTTGAATATTCATGTATGACTTCAAATCTGTGGTTAATTTATCAAAATAGAGCATAATGGAAAATTTGCTGTGTTTTCTAAGATTTCACTCTAACTTGATTTGGTGTCCTACATCACAGCACGTTGACACGTACACAAGGACCATTCTGGATCATCCAGTCTGTGATCTACATGATTTTCATTTTTTGACTCACTTGTGCTTCACTTCCATTCCACTTAGAATAAAATGTGTTGTTGGTGTATCAGGTTCGCAGGCAGCACATGGACCGCTGTACAAATTTCTTGGTGGATGAACTGGGTGTGGTGGACCGAGCCCAAGCCAGCGACCGCATCTTTTTCGTCTCGGCAAAGGAAGTACTCCAGGCTCGAGTGCAGAAAGCTCAGGGAATGCCTGAAACAGGTAGAGATTTGACAACATTTAATAATAATTTATTTACAGCAGTGCCCTTATCCGGTTGAGCACATACCATGTACTGTCACTGCATGGCTTCAGATTAGACCTGAACGTTACATCAAGGGTGTCAAACTCTTTTTAGTTCAGGGGCCACATTCAACCCAAAATGATCTCAAGTGGGCCAGAACAGTAGCATAACAGCGAAAAAAAAAATAAAATTACATCATGAATGTGTTTACATCTACAAAGATTCAACCTAAAATTTCTTCAGAAAAATAAGTACAATTTTAACAATGTTCTGCCTCAGTTTTTCATTGACATGTGTATTACAACTTACAGATCACAGTGGATCTACAAATATACAAAATATTTAGTAACAAGTAGGGCTGCATGATTAATCAATTTTAAACCGAAATCGGATTATTTAATTAGGACAGTGTTTAAAAAAGGGTAATCATCAAATCGAATTTCATTTCTCTCGTGCCTCCGGGCTACCATAGGCTCCTCCTCCGGGCTACCATAGGCTCCTCCTCCTAACTGAGACAGTGGTCTCCACACACCAGTACAAAAATGGCATTTGCTAAGGAGAGTGAGAAGTTTGTGGCTAAAAATAGCAGGAGCAACTTTGTTGTGTGGAATTGGTATGGCTTTAAAGTTTCCGATGAAGACCAAACCATTCCTCACTGCAAACTCAGCCTGAAGGTGGTATCAGTCAAAAACAGCAGCACAACCAACTTATTTCAGCACCTCAAACTTCATCACATGCCAGAGTGGGAGCAGTGCATTGTATTGTGGGCTGCATGTGAAAACGACATGCTGGCCAAAACGCCACCACCACCAGTCCAAATCGAAAATTGAGTTTTTAGAGGGAAAAAATTGGGATTTCATGTTTTGGCCAAAATCATGCAGCCATAGTAACAAGAGAAGTTAGTGTAATTTTAACAGTATTCTGGCTAAGATATTTCAGGTTAGGGTTATTTTTGGCATTTCAAAAATTCATCCCAGCGGCCAAACTGGACCCTTTGGAGGGGCGATCTTGGCCCCTGGGCTGTATGTTTGACACCTGTGCCTTATGTCATCCACCCTCTTGTCTTTCATCACAGTAACTTTCATGTTAAAATGCTTCTAAAAAAGTGTTGCAATATCATATATATTTTGTAGTTTTATGCATTTTTTTTTTCTGTTTTAGGTGGAGCTCTTGCGGAGGGATTTCAAGCCAGAATGTTTGAGTTCCAGAATTTTGAGAGGAGATTTGAGGTAGTATTGTTACATGTTAAAAAAAAACTAGAAACTATATTTTTTATATCTTAATTGCTTGTTTTATATATTTGAATATTCAGTTAAATTGGTGAGCGAGGTAATCTTCTTTGGTGTTACTAGGTTTGCAGTGTATTCAATAACAGTATACCACTAACTGCTTCACCCCCATCAGTTTCATCGGTATCAAAACCAAATGTGTTTTTAGAAAGGGTGTTAGCATTTCCTTGTCTAAGACGGGAGTAAACTTGTTAATACTCTGCATATCTACACACTATATATTCAGACAAGTTTTCTGGTATGTATTTGCTGCCTTTATACCTAAGGTGATGCTGATGACAGGTATTCCTACTGAAACACACAGGGTTAAACCTTTTTGAAAGTAATTACAACTGCAGAAACCTTTATTTTAGAAGCACTTTGATAATCGGATTTTTAAAAGTCCTTTATAAATGAACTTTTACCGACTTAGGTTTATGTGCGGTCTCTACATGCTTATGTTCTACACAGGAGTGTATCTCACAGTCAGCGGTGAAGACCAAGTTTGAACAACACACAGTGAGGGCCAAGCAGATATCGGAAGCTCTGCGCCGCATTATGGAGTCTGTACATGTCGCTGCACAGGAGCAGAGGTGAGCAATTTACACTGTCATTGCATGACAATTAACTGAGACTGCATGGAAGCCAAAGGAATTGGAATAAAATGGTATCGTTGTAAAATCTTGATTAAGTGCATTTCCATCCATCTTAAAAAAGAAAAAAGGCAGGAAATGGTTTCGTTTGGGAAGCATAGATGACTAGGTGTATTGCAGGATTCCCACAAGTCCTGGAAAATGATCAATTTTCCAGTCATGAAAATGAGGGAAAAAAGTCAAATCAATCAAAGTTTATTTATATAGCACTTTACAACAACATGAAGAAGACCAAAGTGTTTTACATCTAAAAGCATGATTAAATTATAAGATAGACAATCTAGTCAAATACCATGAATATGCATAAAACAATAAGACACAACACACAGTGATAAAAGGACCACAGATTAAAACCTAATAGTGTCTCAGCGCTAAAGGTTAAAAGCTAGTCTAAACAACTGTGTCTTTAACCTGGACTTGAACAGGGCAAATGTCCTGGAAAACGGTTGAGTTATCCTGGAAAATGACTGAGATGAAACAAAGGAAATTGTTTTTCAGTGATTTTATTGAAAAGATACAAATGTTTTTAGAGGAAGTGCAGGAGAGAAATTAAGAGAAAAGAGAAAGTTGAGTTTGGAATTTTCCAGTTTGTCAGGCTAATGAAGTGCTGTGGGTGTGTTTGCTTTATTCTATGATACATTTGTCATAATTATTTTTCATAGATAAATTTTAGCCATAGATTGCACATCAAATCTCAGTAATAAACATGGAAACAATCTGGGTAAATGCAAGTTACAACTGTAAAAAAGAACCCTTCCAAAGAATGAGGGGGACAGGAATGGATTAGTGTATGACGTGATAACTTGTCTCTGTAGTGGCTGAAAATGTCCTGGAAAAATCCTGGAAAATCATTACAGGGAAAGAGTGGGAATCCTGTATTGGTAAAAAGGCATATGGGAAATGCAGTGGAAACCGATTCAGAGAGACTTTTACTATATGAATACAAGAAATAAACAAATGACATATAAGATGAAAACGGAAATGAAATACCACCATGTATAAGGAACTGCAGGAACAAATGTGAGACAAAGGCTTTGATTAACTGTAGAAAGAACATGATATGATCCATACCACAGGTTCATTTCAAGGTGCAAAAGCTAAAACCAGCATTGAGCTTTAGTCGACTTCTACCTTTTATGTCTGTCAGCTTCTCTGTCAACAGCTGAGGTAATACCTTATTGTATGATATACTACTTCTGTCAAAGATTTAAGCCACAGCAATGATGTGATACAGATGGATATAATGAACCAGGCCTTAATATTTACATGGCAGTCAATGGTACCTGTGCGTTTACAGGTAATGCAACAAGATGTAAACAAAAGCTTCTAACTTTTTGTGTGTGTCCAGTCATTACTGCCAAGAGACCAAAGAGGACCGTCAGGATCGAATGGAGTTCATAGATAAACAGTTGGATCTACTGACGTTGGACTGTAAGGCCAAGATTAAGAAGATCACAGAAGAGGTGGAGAGACAGGTGAACCTCAGCAGGATGAATCGTATCAGGGATTTGCTTTAAAAAAATCTTTTTAACTTTTATTAAATCCATAGAATTTGCAATATCCTATAGTTATACTCAAATACTTTTCCATTCATTAATGTTTTAGATTTGGCCTTTTATGTGATTGTATGTGTTCTTAATTATTGATTTTTCATCATTCAGTTTTGTACTGAATGTCGAACAACACTAATGATAGCGTGTATTTTGAATTCTGTCTTCAGTGGTTCTTGTTCAGAGGAATCAAATGAACAAAACTACTTTTACCCACATTCAAAATCTTTAGATTTCAAAAGTTCATGTCTCCACTACTGAAATTTGATGCTGTGTAGTATAACTATTTTTATCATATCTAGTTACTTTGTCCTTATTTAGAAAAAACACTGACTGTTTGAAAATACAGTTGTTGGTAATCTGAAGCAGTTAACACTACTTCTACTAAATATCCATATTCCTCAGTTTTCAGCTGTTAAATGTTTGGGGGTTTAGTTACACTTATAATTCCCTCTTTGTCTGGTTCTGTCCACTATAACTCATGGGAGTCAAACATACGGCCCACTCTGTGCTCATGCTCAGGTTTCTAATGCCATGGCAGAGGAGATCAGGAAGCTTCATGTTCTGGTCGATGACTTCCACCTGGACTTCCACCCATCACCAGTAGTGCTCAAGGTCTACAAGAATGTGAGTTTAATATACACTTTAAATCCTGTCATTAATTTGAGCACAAAGTACATGTCATGCATCTGTTATGCCACGTTTCCTTTACGTGGTACCAATATAGTATGGTCCAGGCTTTGAGCCCACCTTTGTTTTAAGGTCATTAAGTTCCAAATGGTACAAAGTTAGAGGTGGAAAGCAAGGCAGTGATTCCGTGTTCTGAGAAAGAGATCAGTGTTAGCAAAGCATGTTAGTGCCTATACGCGCTAACATATTTAGAAAAATCAATGAATCAAATTTTATTTATATAGCACCTCATCATAACAAAAGTTATCTCATGACACTTTACATATAGAACAGTTCTAAACCAGACTCTTAAGCCAATTCACAGACACCAACAGGCGCAAACACTTGGTGACAGTGGAAGGAAAACTTCCTTTTAACAGACAGAAACCTGGAGAAAAGCCTCGTCTGCCTTGACCAGTTGGGGTTAAAGAAAGAAAGTTAAAGGAAGAGAGAGAGTGGGGGTGGGGGGAGACACATGGATGCATAGCAAACTGGATTTCAACTGTTCTAAACTAGAATCGCTGTTGCTAGTAGAACTACCAATAACTACTACAAAAATATGAAAAGTAAAAAAAGAACTGGCTTGCATAGTGTTATTGCTGCAAACATCCCAGAAATACACAAATGCAATGTTTACAGTGATGATGTGAACAACTCAAAGGGGATGGAATCCCTACACAAACTAACCTCTCATGCCTGAACAATATTTCAGTTCCAAATCTTTTGCGAATGCTAACACCCTTAAAATGAATACTGAGACAAAAACAAAATGTCACATCCACTCAAAAAGTACAGCTTTTCTTTTTGTTTGCAATTCTGCAACACATTCTTGCAAAACACACAGTTTCAAAGATTAAACAGTAATGCAAATATTGCGAACACACTTCTATTCAAAATGCAGAACATACTTAGCCACAATAACGTTGCATGTGATTTAGACTAATTCATTTGACTCAGTGGATAAAGGCACCATGTCTCATAAAGACTGATGGATCTCTGGGTTAGTTACTCTTCACACAAACTTAAAACAATTTATTGTTTACCTTTGGCAGGAACATTTAAACAAAAAAAACACAACATGACTAAAGGAGAGTAATTACACAGCTCACATGTTTCTGTATGGTGCATTGAAACCAGTTATAGCATTAAAGTTCAAGAAAGGATGGTTCCAAGTAGACATCATGTTTCAGTTTTTACAAAACCTTTTTGTACAGGCGCTCTTCCTACAAAATCACTTAAGTCATTCCAAAATGAGTCATTTGTTATACAAAGTGATACTCACGTCCTCTGAAAATTCCAGTATTTTGTTTTTACATTATTATATATATTATACAAAGGATATACTGCAATGTCTGCAATTTCCCCAAATTGTGCAGCCCTATGTCTTGCAGTTCAAAACAAATACAAGTTCCCATTAAAACTGAAATGACTCCATCTGAGTCGTCTTAGCCCTGAAGTCCTGTATTTTCAACATGACACCGTGTATGTCACAGCAAAATCCAAATGATTGTATTTTACATCCAGCACTGTGTAAACCTCATCTTGTCTTTGTGTTGGTTCATTGAATCTAAATAAAGCTCAGCTGATCTGTGTTATGTAAGAGCAGTGCGCTGAGTCACAGTGTCCTCATTCAGTCCTATTGGAGGAGCTCAAAGGCCAAACATGGCAGTCCTGTTGAAGCCTTTCTGTTAACATCTGTGACATCTGGACAGACCACTCTGTGCCCTGTCTTCTTCCTGTACCTCTCTAGTTTTAGCCCGTGTATTGATCTAAATATACATAACTAATAATACGTTTGAGTTCTGTGTATTTGTGCATTCTACTTTTATCTTACTTGCTCCTAAGGCAGCTTATCTTATCAAAACCAGTCCAGTTCTTCAAAAGGGTTCAGAGTCATTGGCTTTTTAGTACTGCTAGCTTATGAAGAATTGTCCTGCATCAAAAATCCCTGACTGACAAAACTGACCTGAGTGCCAACTGCACATTTTGACTTGGCCTTTATGGAAACTATATAGAAAGACTCGAAATAAATCCAACACTACATGTATTCGATGTACCTCATATTACATGTTTATGTGATCACTCATGAGCAGAACATATCAGTTGAGGCTTGATGATAAAACAATCTTAAAATTTAATTTGATAACAGTGATACACTTTGGACCTTTTTACTTCAGCCTGTCACACCAAAGAAATAAGGATGAAACCTGCACATCCATGTGAAGTTTCACTTTTGCTTTCCTTAGATAATGTAGTCTCATATGAAAAGAGTCTGTATTTTGGTCTCCTTTACAGACATGGTGCTTCTGTCTGTATCTCAGGCTGACACATTTAGACAGGAACACTTGATTAGATTAGATGAGACAGAACTTTATTGATCCTTTGGGCAGAGCCCTCAAGAAACTGAGGATCAAATAGCAGCACAACACAGAATGAGGAAGAGGAAAAAAAAGAATATATATG
>JAPQRP010000028.1:28001844-28013432 GCA_037367295.1 Apogon hyalosoma
TATGTGTATATATGTGTATATATATATATATATATGTATGTGTATATATGTGTATATATATGTATATATATATATGTATATATATGTATATATATATGTATATATATGAAATACCACTAGAAAATAGCAATACAATAACTATAAAAAAAATTGCAGTTGCACATGGAAAGTATTAGTATAAACAAGTTGTAATAATAATAAATGCCATATTATGTTACTACATAATGATATGCACAGTATGTGTATATAGATTGCTAAGTAATCACACGATAAGTTATAATAAAGTGATAACAGTAATGATAGTCATAACAATATATAAGTAATCTAAGTATGTAAGTAACAATAATGCTAATAACAATGTGAGATGTGTTTGTGTCATAAACTCATTGTTTTTGTTAACCACTGTTTATTAAAAACACATTATTGATCTATGATGTGAACTATAGTATTTATAAGGTTGACTGTTTCTAGGAACTCCACCGACACATCGAGGAGGGTCTGGGAAAGAACATGTCAGAGAGGTGTTCCTCCGGCATCACCACTGCCCTCCAGGCTACACAGACTGACATGATCGGTAACACAAACATTTGTTTGACAAGCCAAGTGGTTTTTGTGCTGCATGGATATTATCACACACCACACATGCATTACCACTGTTTACATTTACTTTGTATTGTATCTGTTCCTCGGTTCATAAGATTTATATTGTATTTCAGTTTTGCCTTTGACTAGAAGTGACATGGTCGGGTGTTGTAACCATTTTTTAACCTCGGTCCTTGCCGCAGGGTATTGTCATCCGTCCGTCCGTATGTGCAAAAACTTTGCTGTGGACTGAAGCTATGGGTTTTCAACTGCGGACATGCTATGTTTGTTAATTATTATACCCAATGCGTTTCATAAAGATAACACAAAAAAGTAATATGGAATTGAATGTAATCCTCTATTGCAACTTGGTCACTTATTCTTCAGCCTTTTTTTTTTTTTTATTATTTTTTTTTTATATAATTTGTCAAAGATTTAGAAAAGAGCTCATTTACAGCACATCTAGAGATAATCCTTTTACTTTTGTGGTTACATCATTTCACATCTTTAGGTGGGTGCAATTCTGGTTATTTAAAAATATTTTTACATATCATTAGCCTCATAGCATAATTGCCATACGTCATATTTTTGGCCAAATTATTATTTCTGCATAAAATGAAGCAGCAGTGTTAGGAGAGTAAAGTTATGCAGATACCACAATTTGGCCAGAAATATGACTTATGCAATTACACTGAGGCTAACAATAACATGAAATTAAATGTGCACTTTAACAAACCTAATGCATGCTTCTAAGACAAGTTGTATCAAGATTTGTTCATTGCCCGTCTTGCCAGGCTGTGCCACTGTGCCATGGTAGAATTCTGTACAGCATGGGCACATGTATGAGGTGAATGATGACTGAATATGCGGTGGACTTACTGTTTCTCATTGCAGAGGGTTTGAAGCCCCTGCTGCCCAATGCTGCCAGAGAGCAGGTAGACAAGATGGTTCCTCGTCACTGCTTCAGCCTTAGCTATGACCTGGCCTGTGACAAGCTTTGCAGTGACTTTCAGGAGGACATCGGCTTCCACTTCTCTCTGGGTTGGACCATGCTTGTCAACCGCTTCCTGGGGCCCAAGAACACACGGCGGGCCCTTATGGGCTATAACGACCAGGTAACACCACTGACTGCTTAGCACAACTGTGAGCACATAGAAGCAAGATAATGCAGCCAACTGTTTTTAGAGCACATTTGACATTAAAGTGCCCACATCCACTCTGTTACTCAATAAGCATGTTGCAGGATGTTTGTTACAGGATTTTGACAGCTCAGTAATATGTCTGCAAATCCTAAATCTCTAAATCTGCCATTTCTCTGAGCTTTGAGTAAATGGTTTAAATGATGCTCTAAAAATTTTAGGTTGAATTTCTGAATACAACCAGATGCCATCATGTTTACCATCGTCTTTGTGTTTAGTTAACTGTGTGTGTGAGTTAAAAGCTGTTAATTGTGGCAGGGACCGAAGGGGAAAGGCTGGTGACATTAGGTCAGGGGTGTCAAACATACGGACCACGAGCCTAAATCAGCCCACCTAAGGTTCAAATCCAGCCTGTGGGATGAATTTGCAAAGTGCAAAAATTACACTGTATGTCAATCAGTACAGTCAAGGGTGTAAAGCTCATTTTAGCCCAATTTGATCTCAAGTGGGTTTGATCAGTAAAATAATAGCAGAATAACCTATAAAAATGACAGCTTCAAATTTCAAACTCAGAATTTTAACAATATTCTACTTATTACTAAATGTTTAGTGCTTTATAGGTCCACTGGGATCTGTAATGTACATGTATAAATGATAAATTGAGGCATAATATTGTTAAAATTGCAAGAAATTTCAGGTCCTTCACATTTTTTGTGAAAGGATAGTTTGTAACTGCCAGTGTTAATTTTGTTGCCCATTTTTTTATTTAGTCTTGAGTCAAAGTTCTTCATTAGTCTGTCATATTTAGTCATTCACATTTTTTTGTTAGTGATGTTTTAGTCGACTAAGTCTCACCATTTTATTCTACTTTTAGTCAAACAAGAAGTCAAGGTATTTTAGTTAAGTTTTGGTTAAAACATTTTGGTATTTTTAAATTTTTTTTTTTTTATTTCAGGGATGATTTTTGTTTATTATTCCAGTTGAATTGTGTTCCACAGCTAAAATATTGATTAAATGTCATAATAACCTGGCAAAACAAACCTCTTGAATGAATGAATTTTCAATGCAGCTTTGCTAAAAGTGTCTGGTTTGTTGATTCAGTACACATTTCCAAATGATGCACTTGTTTTGACAATTTTATTTAGAATCACCAACCAAATAAAAAAAACAACCTGTTTTTAAATGGTACTACTCATACAGCTACAGACTCTTATAGCTGAGCAGACACAGGTTAAGATATAATAAAAACTTAAAAGGACAGACCTACTGTAGACCTAAAATACAACCTATCTACACGTTGGATTCGGTTCTGTCCTTGGGATTACAGTAGAACAAATGCAATTTTGTTCTGAACAGAAATAGTGTCACAAGTAGAAATAATCACAAAACTAGAATAGACCCATTGTTAAGAAAAATCCATTGCAGGAAAAAACAATGTCTTTGAATTAAGGGTTTTTAAAGTGAATACATAAACACAGCAAACAAAACAAAACTGTCAATGAGCAGTTATCTTCAGCTCTGGCAGGTGGCTCACAGCCGGGCAGAGCCCCTCAGACCTCGGATCCAGTTCCAAGTAAGGCGTTCATCAGCTCTCTCACTCGTCACTTGCTACGCACAGGAAACCGAAACCATCTTCATCTGGACAGGTTTCCTCTTGTGTAGACGAAAATGAGGAGGGAGTTTTTGTTTAGTTTTTATTTCACGCAAAACATTTTAGTCTCGTTTTTATTTGTCAATGATAAGGCACATTAACACAGTCTTAGTCAGTGTTTGTAGAACATCAGTACAGTCTGGTCACTTTATCGTCTTCGTCATGGGAAAAAGGGTCATTGACGAACATATCTCATCTCGCAAAATTAACACTAGTAACTGCAAACGTTTTCAAAATAGAATTTTCCTTTTTTTGCACTAAAAGAAATAGGAAAAATTTGGAGTTTGCATTATTTATAGGCTATTATTTTAATGTTTCAGCCTATTTTGATCTCGGATGTGGCCCTTGGGCTAAAATGAGTTTGTCATTAGATAGGAGTCAGCTAATAGTGATTGATTATTAGATCAAGGTACTGATCTGATCTTCAACATCTGGAAGGAGCACTATGCTGGCTTAGGATCCAGTGCAAAGCCTTGATCTTATGAGTTGTGTTCTTTCTGCAGGTCCCGCGGCCAATGGCCCTCACTCCAGTCAGCACCAGCATGCCTCCTTTCCCACAAGGTTCTATGACCCAAGAGGAATTAATGGTCTCCATGGTGACAGGCCTTGCGTCTCTCACCTCGCGTACCTCCATGGGTGTCCTGGTGGTTGGCGGTGTGGTGAGTAGAATCAGACATTTCTGTTTTTGTGAGAGCACTGTTATATAACTTAACAATAAAAGCACGTCTGAGCTCTGAAAATCATGGTTAACGTGGAGACGCACACACACACACAATCCAGAAATCATTTCAGGAAGACGGAAAAAAATACCACTGGCTGACATTAGTCTACACGACTTTTTATTCAACTTAGCCAAAACAAAACCCTCCGCACCTGAATGTAACGTATAAGTAAAAGCCTTCTATGTGTTAAATCCTGCATTAATTTAATGTTTCAGCTGCAACAAGTTATTTAACCTTAACTGATGCAGTAACTAGTTTCACATTCATTACAAAACAGTTAGCTAGGGAGCCTATAGACCGGACAGTGCCAGGAATCATTAGTCTTATTAGACTTGTAAAAGCATTGTTCAGTCATGGTTTGGCCACCCCAAAGTCCAGACCTGAACCCCAGTGAGGTTCTTTGGAATGTGGTGGAGCAGATGTGATACAGTGGTCTGACTCTCCCATTATCAATACAAGACCATGGCAACATATGGACTTAAAAATATTTGTTTATTGTTCAACATTCAAGACCTTTATTTGTCCCTGGGACATTGTTTCTGTCGCAGTAACAATTATTGTATATTTCTAAGAATTTATTAAGTTTTACGTATGGGTAAAGGATGCAGTTATGAATAAGTCCCTTAATCAAAGCTAAATGGGGGGGTCTAGTAAAATATTGCATGTGCTTTTCTTTGGTCATGAAGTCCACAGACTTAATCTATTTCTGACCTTAAACAACTCAGTAAAGGAGCACATTCCCTAGATACTGTGGAAACAGATTCATGCCACTGTATCAATCAGTCAGTCAATCTTTATTTATATAGCACTTTTCATACAGTAAAATGTAGCACAAAGTGCTTAACATATAAAATCAGTGCACCCCACTACCAGCACCAACCACTACCACACAATCATATATGTAACATCAGAAATGCCCAAAACATGATAAAAAAAAAGTATAGACTTAAAATTCATAAATGACAGGTTTTTTCCACATTCAGCCCAATATGATCTCAAGGGGCTCAGACCAGCAAAGTGCAATCATAATACACTATAGATGCTGGCTTCAAAAACATGGCCCTTCTGTGGACACCTTTATAAATATTGTGAAGCGGTTACATCATATGGAGCAGATCACCTATAATCTGAGGCTACAAAAGGATGTAAGAGAAGGACACTGGAAAAAGTGGACCCTCTTCTTAGCTTAGTAACTTCAAAAATGCTACCTGCTTAAGTAGGTGTAACTGAAACACATTTACACTGTGTGAGAATGCATATTTATTTATGTGCTCATTTATTATTTTTCTATGTAAGTTGTGACTCCCTGATCCTGCTGTTTGTGTTAACCATGTTTGTTGTAAAATAAAAAATGTAAAGTTTAAAAAACAACAAAACATGGATGAATAAATTCTATCGAAATTGCATCAACCATGTCTCATATTTCTATTGAGGAAAAGTTATTTCACGATAGATATCATTATCATTTTATTGCCCACCCCTAAAGCAAGAGTCATGTGTAGTGAAACACTGAAATATAACTTCAATGGAGATTAAGAGAGTTTTGTATTTTAATGTAGCTCCTAGTTAAGTCATACTGTTTGATTATTTACCCCTAGACACCGATGTCTTCAGTTGATCATTTCAGGCTCCAACCTTTTGCAGCCTGTGTTGAGATGAGTCGCTCTGATTAAAAAAAAAAAAAAACGTGTGTCTTTGTGCAGATCTGGAAGGCGGTGGGCTGGCGTCTCATAGCCCTGTCGGTGGGTCTGTATGGGCTACTCTACATCTATGAGCGCCTCACCTGGACAACCAAGGCTAAGGAGAGGGCCTTTAAGAGGCAGTTCGTCGACTACGCCAGCGAGAAACTGCAGTTGATCGTCAGTTACACAGGATCCAACTGTAGTCATCAAGTCCAACAGTGAGTCACTTCCACAGCTAAAGGGACTCATGTGGAGCATTTATATTCATATCTCTCAACAGCAGGGGAAAGACAGGGCTTTCTAAACATTCTAATGGTAATTTTTGAATATTTTAAAGTAGAAATATTAAATCTAGCACTGTTAATACTATGCTCAATAGGTTTTTGACCTCCCATAATAACTTTTCTAGCATATTGTAATTCAAGTGGCTTGGCAGGAAGCAGAACATTGTTCTCTCTGCACAAAATCTACACTGAGGAGGAGGATGTAGCTGAGGCACAGGGCTGAAACTTACCAAGCTAACACTAATTTACTCCAACACAGAATGCATGAACACTATAATGAACACTGGCAGACTTTATAATTGAATATGAATTATTGCTGATGATCCCAGAGTAGCCAAGTTATGCTAACATTGTAACTGAATACCTTTAAAATTGATGGATGAATCCTACGAATTTCAGCCTATAAAGAAAACGTGTATTTTGTTCAATAACCTGAAGCTTCAAATGTGTGATTGACAGTTTATTGTGCTGGAGTCTATACACACAGATGACACTGACAGCAGCCACAGCGCTTGTTATGCATTACTTTAAGTCTGAGTAGAATTGAAACAGGTGAGTCGATAAAAATTAGAGACAAAACCGTTTTTGTACCAGGCTGTAAGTATTTTGTTTTGCTATAAAGTTGAACGTTTTAACAGGGTGGGGGGGGAGTCTGACTATGCCAGTCAGACTCAGTTTGCAATGTGCAAATTTGGAAATAAACACTGTAAAATGATTTGAAAACCCATGAGTGTATGTCCAGTGTAAAACAAAGTGAAACATAAAATCCTGTCGATTCCTGTGTTAAATTCAGGAAGGTCTGACAGCTGCTGGTTTAGTTACTGCACGTCCAAAGCCACAGTCAAACAGGTCTAGGTCTGTAAACTGTAGTGGCCTTGAAAATTGTACACTCTCTGCTGTACTGATATCTACTAAACATGTTTGATCAACATGAAGTGGATCAGGTGGATTCTAATGTCCTGTGTGTTCTATGTGTTCTCAGGGAGTTGGCGGGTGTATTTGCTCAACTTTGCCAGCAGGTGGATGTGACGCGTCAGAACCTGGAGGATGAAATTACTGACATGAACAGTAAGATTGATCTGCTGGACAGTCTGCAAAGCAAAGCCAAGCTACTCCGGTAAGAATCTCACCACAGTCAATTAGAAGTCTGTCTGTCTTTTTTTTTTCTCTCTATAGTTTAGTATTTATTGTAGTTTTATATATTATCAATATTTTTGGTACAATTTTATGATATTTTGTACAGTTTTTTGCACTTGCAAGTGTTAAACTGCTAAACTGATTTTCATTGTTCTTGTGACAGTGACAATAAAATTCTATTCTATTCTTTTTAAAAATGCTGAACAGTGACTAATATGGTTATGAATGTGTTTTTCTGTGTCAGGAACAAGGCAGGCTGGTTGGACAGTGAACTCAACATGTTCACCCAGCAGTACCTCCACCACAGCAAGTAAGAGTGCTTCCCCCTGGAGGACTGCATCTGTCAACACACGAACCTTATAGGACGTCCTTGGTTTTATTTTTAAAGTTAATGACAATTAACGGGATGACAGAAATGAAAGGTACAGTTGGGACGCTGGGAAGTCCGCGGTCCCAAAAATGACCACCAGATCAACTCTTAAGTTTGAGAAAGAGAAATAAGCAAAAAGGGATTAAAATCCATGTGGAACTCAGTGTGAAAATGACCCCTACTGCTCTATGCCTCATTCCTGCCTTTCCTGAGACGGTGCACCTGAGGTGGACCGTCTCTGCTGTACTGTCCTCTGTCCTGCTGAGACTCCACTGTGTCCTTTTTCTCCGTTCCACTTACCTCTAGATGGATGGAACGTTAGCCACACAATGCAAAAGGCCATAGAAATGAGAGAATTGAACAAAGCGCTCTTAGTTTAGAACGATAATGGGTAGCGGACAAAAAACACAGAATGAATCGGTTCTTCCTGGTGTAGTGTAGGTCGGATGAGCTCTCTGACTGTCACACCTGGTTCAGGGTTCTGTTTTCACTGAGTTGGTGAAGGCTGTTAGGAAAGTTTGCCACTGGGAAGACATTATTGTGTTGACATGATCACATTTGCCTCAGGCAGAGAAAGACAACTCTTCACTCTCACTGCTTTGTGATGTGAGCACTACTTAGAATTATTCGTATCAGTTCAGCTGTGATTTAGTCTGGATGAGCTTTTCATGGTCACAAAGTGGACACAGACGGAGTGGGTTCTCATGCTGTAACCAACCATGAGGTGGTGTATGACCTATGTAACTTACCACTCCCTGTATGACGGGGATAGTAAACCTCACAAAAGATCATCTTGTGTTCAAACACCTGATTTAAGCAGTAAGGTTCATAAACATACATTAATGCAGTAATAAAGAACTCTCATGTTTCATAATGGTTTTGTCAGTAAATCAGTGCAGATCCAAACAAAGTGTACAGAATATTATCAAATCATATTAATCATTTCATACTCGTTCAGGTGTCTGATACTGGGCAGAAAAGTAAACATGAAAAGCTATAAAGGGGAATATCTGTATGTAAGCACCTGTGAGGCCTAAATGGACACTGACTACATCCTGGGTCACAGTAGCTGTGTTTCCAAAATATGGATTATCTGTAGTACTATCAGATATTCACACTTTTTATCAAAGATGCAGTAAACAGCTGAGTTAAATGCTTATGTCAGAATTTAATCAAAAAATGTGTTTCCATCATTTCCCCTTGTGAAAAAAACACCCTAGGCAAGTGGTTTTTTTTTTTTTGGTGAAATTGAGAAAGTTATTCTAAATAGTTGCATTTTCCACATACATTTTCTGATGTAAAACTTCATATTTCACATTAAATATCTATATGGAAACACACCCATTGAATTATGATGTTCTGTGATGTTCACAGGTTCATTGGTGTGCTTCACCTTAAACGTGTCCCTGTGTGTCTGACCCTGGTCCCAGGCCCATAAAAACAAGGGAAAGGTAGTTTAGGATTGGACAACACTCATGCAAGCTACTTTATTTATGTCATGGATATTTGCAAGTCCTAACCCATACCTAATTGTTTGGAGAAGGTGACAGAGCTCATCTATTTTTTTTTTTAAATTTTTTTGGACAACAGAGCTCTGTGGCACATGAGGAAAGCTGTTTGGGTCTGCACAAAAAAAAAAAAAAAAGAATCCATCACCATTATGACTGTTTCCACTGCAAAATCCCACCGGTAGGTTTTCAGAGACATTCGTACTGTTTCTTGCCTATGTGTCTTGTGGATCATTACTACGTACGTTCGGATGCTTTTATTTTGCACTAAATGTGTCTGTGTGTCAGACTACAGAGCCTAGAAAGTAATCTATGCATCTGTTGTGCTCATAATGTTTTAAAAGAAAGTGCCACCAATCTGGAACTGCAAAAATTTAGGAAGTCGCACATCCTATTTACTACAAGGCTGAATAAAAGTATCTGCCTTGTGAATAGAAACATGGGACAGAATGAGATGAACTCAGTGACTCTGTCTAGTTCATTTTGGATTAACTGACCAATGCTAAAAGCCGCCATACTCCATATGTTGCCAAGTGAGAAGAAAAGATGCCTAGAATGCTTTTTTTAAAGGATTTCTCTAAAATGTAAAACGACACTAGTTAGTTGGATATGAGATGGTAAAGCTAACTGCATGCAGTGATTGTTGTAGTTTTTTGTCTTGCTCAAATGTTTCAGATCATGTATGTCTGTAAAAATAATATAAATTATAAATATTTAAAATGCATAAATGAATAAAAGATTGCACAGTCTGTAAAGGCCTATGTGTTGGTTTTTGGGACTTTGGGACATCACACTTTAGCTTAGAAAAGTGGCTTCGCTTTTTCACAATGGAAAGGAAAAAGTTTGGCAGTGATTTAAAAGAAAAAAAAAAGACACTGCATTTAAAAAAATAAATAAAAAATTGGGGAAAACAAATTATTTCACTGCCATGACTGCACAGCTCCTTGAATCTCCATTACTGCTACATATTGTAATCAAGTATATGTACTAACACAGACATCAGTGAACTACTTTATGCTTGGTTTATGTAGATACAACTGATGCACAGCTGAAGGAGGGGTGGTGGTACTTCTATGGTATTGTACAGGGGGTCCATAAAGTCTCTACAATTTAACAGTCATTACCCCACCCCCCAAAGGGGAGGCAAGGGGTATTGTTTTTGGTTTGTTTTTGATCTGTCAAAGAAAAATGGACCAATGACTCGATTGCACATGATCCCACAATGTGATTCAAAACTGATAACCACTGAGTATGTAAAACAAATCTGATTAATGTATCTCATCAATTCCTTTTGTTATACATATTTAATTGTAAAAAGACTTTGTGGACACCCTGTGGACTTGTAAAATTAACCCATAAAGACCCAGTGCTACTCCTATTAAAAATAACAGAATAATTGCATTTTATCCCCCAGCCCCACTTGTGCAGACTTCATGTTTGTTATGCATCTTATACTCAATAATTGCATATATATCGTACTGTTCATCTCTGACAGCGTAGCACAATTATCCATAGATTGCACATTTATGTAAATACACACACACGTATGTATATTTTATGCTCATTTTTTGTAGTTAAATTATTCTGTTTCTATTCTTACACATCTTAAATTTTCTTGGCATTCAGTGTAAACGGCAAAATATGATTTTCAGAGTACAGGGGATCCTGTTTCTTTTACACATGACAATAAATGACTTTAAATCTTACAGTGGATTTACACTAGTGGGGGCTGTTATTGGGATAATTGGCTTATCTGAGTGTTGGAATTCAGCATCTGCTAAAATCAAATATTACCCACAGATGTTTGGTTTATTTAGTGAATTGTCCAGAGGGTGGCAGTATAAAACCAAGGACTCCAGTCCAGGTAAACGTTACTGTGTTTAGTTGGGTCAATGTAAGTATGAAGTGCCTTTGGTGAATCTGTCACTATGAACACACTGCAAAATAATGGAATTTTTGGGTTTTATTATGAATGGGCAAACACACATAAAACTACAATTTGAAACATTTTGAAGTGTGATTTTATTATTTTATACAATTTTCTTGTACATGATTTGTGCATGTCCCTCACACTGTCCTTCTAACTTTAATGAGTGTGATTAGTGTTTAAATGAACAAATAAATAAATAAATAAATAAACATGTGTAGATTAGATGTTGTCATTATACTCGACAAGTTTTTGGATAAAACGAGTCAATTTGATCGTTTATGTTTTATTTTCATCATAATATTCAACATTCTATCCATGTCCTTGTAATTGCTGTCCACCCTGTCGCTTTGAGGGAATCACCTTTAATTATCTGGCTGATGACATCATCATCATTTTGAATACTTCTTCATTGGAGGTGGAAACATATAGTATTTACATTTAGATTTCAAACTTTTCATCATTTTGTGTCTGTACTTACACTACTCACAATAAGTTAGGGATATTGGGAGGTCCTCAGTGGATTTCATACATAAGGTGTTTGTTTCACTTCAGTGATTTCTGGGATAGGGAGGCAATTGTATCA
>JAPQRP010000028.1:28033382-28059734 GCA_037367295.1 Apogon hyalosoma
TTCATTTAGTTATAAACCACAGTTGTATTAAATAAATCACAAAACAGGTCAAGTTGTTGTTGGTCTTCTGTGCCTTTGTCATCCTGTTTTGTCTTTTATTTTATTTTATTTTACATTTAAATTTACAAATTATTTTAAACTTCACCTACTCTTAAAAGAAATAATGATATGAAATAAATGGTGATAATTATCGATATGAAATGATACAAACATTTATATCATTGTAATATATTGCCCAGTTTTATCAATTGTATGCATTAATTAATAATTCAGTTTCATTTGAATATCATTATCAGCCTTGTCAGTTACATCAGTTAACATTTATGATAATTGTGAAAAATATCAACTCATTATTTAAGTTTAAAAGGTTTTATTTGTTGTTGGTCCTGAGTGAAAGTTGAAGAAACTAAATGGTTGCTTATGGGTTTAAATAATTCAGAAAAGAGGTAACAAGATGAAAACAACTCCGTATATGAGGTAAAATGAACTGAGACAGATCAGTTTGAAGATTCAGGGCTTATTTTGTTTATATTCACAGTGTTTGTACTTAGAGAAGCACGAACTCTGAGAATACCCCTGTTCTGAATAGTCCTGCTGAATCCAGGATCTGGTCTGGTTCACCTGAGGAACGGTTACTCCTGGTGGTTTTTCTTGATACAGTGACCAGTTTAAGTCCTTAAGGGTCTAAAACTACAGCATTTTAGTCCCAGTCTCAAATATTGACAGAGGAATTTTATTTTGACGACAATACATGACTTTAAGGAGATTAACCCATAAAGACCCAAACATCACAGACCAAAAGCATCTACTGATGGAAAATATTTAATAACTATTGTTAATCACTGTTGATCCACTAATCCTATCAATACATGTAAATAATTGGTGTAAAATACAGTTTGTCATCTTTTCATGGTCATCAGATATGACCCATTTGGACATTCAGAAGCTCCATAGTTACCGTGGAAACAGCCATTTTTTACAACATGGATTCACCAGTAAAACCCATTGAGTTGGTTCAAGGACAGTAGATGAACACACTTGTTTTATGTCCAGTTAATGCTGTATTTTACTGAAAAAGTCAAATTTTCTTCAGTTTTTTTTTTCTGTTGTGATATAATAACCTTTGACTTTAATCTGAGCTTTTATGAACATCTTCATGATCAGTCAGTTGGAAAATAGATGATTATCAGTTGAAAAAATACTAAATTCAGAGGATAATATTATAATAAATGGTGATAAATCACTTAGGAAAGGTTAACTAGAGAGAAAAATTCATTTGGGAACTACCACAAAAGTCACACTGGGTCTTTATGGGTTATAAATATCAAAAAGATCAATGAATTAAATCTAGGAAAATACTTAATTTTCACTCATAAAGCACAAAATACAAAGGATAATATATTGAATTTACTTTGAGTTTTCATGAACATCTAAATTAGACGTTCATGATTTACAGTGAAAAATGCAAAATGCAGCAGAAAATATCATAAGAAATGGAGATAAATCACTTACAAAAGGTTAAACAGAGAATTGAAAGGAATTCATTTGGGAACTGCCACAAACATAGCTCTGGGTCTTTATGGTTAAAGTCAGGTTTACATCCAAATGTTTGAGAAGTTTCAGAATTATTCAGCTTTATTATTTTTTTAATTGTCAACAAGAGGGAAAAAAACGGTCAAATCTTGTGAGGACCTGAGGAAACAAAACCTACTCTGGGTTTTAGAACAAACATATAACCTCAGTGTTTATGGCTTTAATGCGAGATCAGATTAACACATGGTGACAGATATATGCATGTTTAAATGTACAAGTCCACATGTATAACACTGGCTCTGCTGAGGTCAGCATTCAAGATTACGCTCATCACTAGTCTCTAAATGTTCACTGTTGATCATTTTCTCTTAGTCAAAGCAAAGCAACATATACCATCTACGAGAACTAAGAAAAGAGGGGAAAAAACAGAACACAGAGGAACAGCCCTGTAAAGCAGGATGTTTGATTTTTAAAATACCACGAGGACCTTGGAAAAATCACAATAATGAATCAGTTAATGTAGAAAAGCATGAAGAAAGTTTATTATAATTATGCTATATATATTTAAATTCTCTATAAAAAAAAAAAGATCTCTACAATGAACATGCAACATGTTCAGGCTGTCTCCTGCCTTAATGCCTAAATGAATAAAAATGAACTGTTGTATAGAAAAGTAGAAGAAATCAATAATAATGATAATGATAATAATAATAATAATAATAATAATAATAATAATAATAATAATGTATTTCATGTTTATCTCATTCATTTTACATATGAACATTTTTCAGTTTATTCATATGAGATTTTTACATATGTCAAAAGACATTTATGGAAAACAGGAGTAAATGGGTTTTCCTCCATATCGTTATTACAAATTAATTCTTTCGTATCAATACACTTGTGTGATTTAAACAGTGTCACTTGTGAACTGTAAAAGGCTTTTCGCATTTTTGTAACATGTCATTTAAGATTTGATAGTAATACATTACATTTTGTAGGACAATATACCATGACTATGTTTACATGACTAACAGAATCAAATATTTCACTAATAAACCTGTTAACATTTAACTGTGCTATGGCAATTCAGTGTTTCTTCATAGTCTTCATTGTGTGGACTTTCTCAGTCTCCATCTGTAGAAGAACGTACATATCCATGCACCTGTTGATATCCAGTTTCATAATGTTTTACAGTACAGTAGGTGTGTTTATCCTTCCCACCAAAATATTTCTTTTCTTTTGGCATCCATCTCTACCCCAGCCATTCGAACGGTTGTTTGTTCACCTCATATTTAAGTGACCATGTGCCACAAACAGCTGTATAAATTCCAGTTGTGACACACATTCTGAATGCTCTGTGGACATGTCCATAGAATGCTTATAAAACTGAATAATATTACTACATCCAACAGGGAAATGTTTTATTTGGACACAGGCCTCATTTGAAGGATAGAAGCGGAATATACTGTTTACATGAAAATGGTCAAATTCAGAATAAATTTAGAATTGTTGCTATGCAAAAATTATCATTATGAATTGGTATTTGGACTAGAGGTACATGTCAAGCAATAAATCAAAAAATTCTGTTTAATAAGCATAAACCTTTTCAGATTAACCCATAAAGATCCAGTGGTAGTTTTGTGGCAGTTCCCAAATAAATTTTTCTCTCTAGTTAATCTTTCTTAAGCAATTTATCACCATTTATTATATTATTATCCTCCGTATTTAGCATTTTTGACTGCAAATCACGTATTTTCCTATATTTCATTTCTTATATTTCATTTAGCTCTTCATGAAAACTCAGAGTTAATTCAAAATGTATTACATCAAAACAGAGAAAACTGAAAAAAAGGGACTTTTCCAGCAAATACATCATAAAGTGAAATAAGTAAAACCAAGCGTCTCCATCCACTGTCATTTATTAAAATCCATGGGTTTTACTGGTGAATCAATGTTGTAGAAGATGACAGTGTTTCCACAGTAACTACGGAGCCTCTGAACGTCCAAATGGGTCATATCTGATGACCATGAAAAGACGACAAACTGCATTTTACACCAATTATTGACATGTATTGATAGGATTAGTGGATCAATAGATAGCTCAGTAGGTGCTTTTGGCCACTGCTGGAGGTTTGGGTTTCTATGGGTTAAGACAGTCTAAAGGGATTGAAGGCTTGCACATTTTATGGCCTGAGTAATAAATCAGTTTAGAAGTTGATTAAATGAGGATTTACAGAACAAATGTTAAAGCAAATCACTTTGTTTCACTCACATTAGGATCCTGAATGCTACTAATTGCAGTGTTTTTCTGTTTTTCAACACCCATTAGCATTTTTGGTGGGGCTGACCTACTTGTTGATTTTCTTTTATTTCATGTAGCACTTTGGTCTTCTCAGTGATGTCTTTGAGAAAACAAATATATATAAAGGAGAGCCGCTGAACTGGGATGGGGCTTTGAATAGTAGAATAGCAGCCCACTCCTTTGCCATGGAGTGTTCAGTAGCCATCCCTTAATCCTCCTTTCATTCACCGACAAATGCCAAGAATCTTGTCTGGCGACCCAATGGGAAGCTGATCAGCGAACAAAAGAGGAGCGGTGCACAAAGAGCAAACAGGCAAAATGGGGTTGAGGGCAGTCAGAAGCCTTGTGCATCCCATTAGCAGTCCATTTACAAAGGATACACACAGGACAATGGCAAACAGAGAAATCACAACACATAGCACACACAATATGGCAACAACAAATTCATAAAATGTCAGCACTTTGGTTGGTCTTTAATGAAGCCCTCTGCGAATGTTGTGGAGAACTTCCAAACATGAAGAGCTCATTACTACAGCAGTGCATTAAGGGAGGGAGTCCCAGAACAACCACGCCTCAGGCACACAGGTCCACACAGGAGTCCAAAGCCTGTCGGGGGAACATTTTTTCTCATCTTTGTTTTTTTTTTTCCCCCATTTATCTGAATTTTCCCTATTAAGCCTTAAGGTTTTGTTAAAATTGTCCCTCAGATTTGCATTTGTAGAGATTGGTATAACATTTTCCCAAATATGTTTTCTATATGAAAAAATATAAGGGAGAGTTTAACCCATAAAGACCCAGTTATACTTTTGTGTCAGTCCCCATATTATTTTTTTTGTCTCTGTTTAACCTTTCTTAATTGATTTATCATCATTTATTACAATATTATCCTCTGTGTTTTGTGTTTTTTCAGTAAAATCATGTATTTTCTCATATTGAATTCAATGATCATGTAGATGTTCATAAAAAGCTTAGATTAAAGTTGGGGGTTATTATATCAAATATAGAAAATGGAAGGAAAAGTGACTTTTACAGCAAAGATATGAATAACTGAACAGAAACCCAGTGTCTCCATCCATTCTCATTGATCCAACTCCATGGGTTTTACTGGTGAATCAATGTTGTAGAAGATAACGGTGTTTCCACGGTAACAGTTAAGCATTTTGGACTGTAAATCATGTATTTTCCTATATTCAATTACCTATATTTAATTTAGATGTTCATGAAAACTCAGTTAATTCAAAATGTATTATATCAAAACAGAGAAAACTGAAAAAAGTTACTTTTTCCAAGATATTTATCAATAAGTGAACATAAAACAAGTGTCTCCATTCACTTTAATTGATGGGTTTTACTGGTGAATCAATGTTGTAGAAGATGACGGTGTTTCCACGATAACTAGGGAGCCTCTGAACGTCCAAATGGGTCATATCTGATGACCATGAAAAGACGGCAAACTGCATTTTACACCAATTATTTACATGGATTAGTGGATTGACAGGTATTAAACATTTTACATCATGAGTTGGTTTTGGTCACCAGGGGAGGTTTGAGTCTTTATGGGTTAAAGGACAAAATGAAGCGTTTCAGAGGTTAGCTTGATATTTTATACTGGACTGGTTTATTAGCAGTGCTGTGTAAGGGCTCATGGCCCATGATTTAGCTGCAGAAAGATGAGTCACAAAGGTTTCTTCTCCATCTTCAATCTGCACAAGCACTTCCACCAAACAGACTCTGTCTAGGGTTTTCTTTTATTTGACTCTGACATTATTGTAACCCACAAACAATATCTGACTTAAATTTAATGCTGGTTCAGACACTCTCATTATCAAAGCCACATTTTTTGGATAAACTACATAATATATCCTTACATCCTGAGACGTATATAGTTATTTATATATTACAGGAACTACACCCCACCCCTGTTTTGGAAAAAAATATTGGTTTCTACATGTATTTTTAACAGACACTGTAAAATGTGCTGTTTTGTGTATGTATATATGTGAGATAGTGCTCCATATGTTCTATTAATGCAATTTCACTCAAATAAAATGGTTTCAAATCGAACATCACAGAAAATAAGCCCACGATGTTTACAGTTAAATATTTCTGAAATATATGTTTCAATTCCACAGATTCCCAGAAAACATGATAATGATTTAACCTCTGTTCTTAATGGTACTCTTAACTTGAGAAATTAAACATAAACATAACATAAAAAATAAAACAATATTTGCATTCAAATAGATTAATATTATACCATGTAATTAAATAACAAAAAAAAAAAAACAAAATAAAACATATTTTGTTATGCTTTTAATTGTTGTAAAAAAGACTGCGATGTAGTCAAAAATCAAATGGAATTGTGTAAGTGATAATTCCAATTAGCAGTGAATGTAAGGGTCGTGTGCTGGGGATGGTGGAAGGAATTATTTTAGCGAGCTGGTGAATGCGTCTCTAAAATCCTGTTTAAAATTTCCACGCAGAGGTCTCTGTGTGCTTGCGTATTAGATGGCTTATTCATGGTTTTCTCCATCAAACCATGGAGGAAATCACATTCATCAAATGCAACCATCCAGTGTAATTGGCTATCAAATGACCTTAAATACTGCACAGATTACTGCACAGCAAATTTTTTTGGGTGGGAGTGGGGGGGGTTAATGTTGATGCTACTGAAAGGTATGAAAGTGGATTAATGGCCATTTTCACTGACTGAATACAAAATAATTCGCGCCACTTATTTAACAGGCGCTATGGTCATAATGGGACCTGAACATTGTTCAGAAATACATCCCAGATAATAACGCTGCTGGCCAGGGTAGTGGGTGGATTAATGAACTGACTGATATGAATGTAGTGACAAGCACAGAATTCTAAATATCCAATACAATCCTTACAGTAGCTTCACATCTTATCATACTTTGGCCAAATATATCATGCTATTATACTTATGTATAAATACACATGTGAGTGTGTACATTTCTTATGAAGCCACTGACAACAATGTGACTGGTTTGAGAGAAAGAAGCTGACCATGATCCGTTAAACTGACAACATTAGATGTTGTAAACTGTGTCATTAGATGAAAGTGCAAAATTTTTTTCCTGTTCTTATAAATCTTAGGTGCAGCACCCAAGACATGTTATTCAACAACCTAAATCAAATTAAAACTTTAAGCATTAAAGTTCCAATACTGCAGCAAATAACATAAGTGAATGAAACAGACAGCTTTTTGAAATCTTGCAATCAAAATTGAATATAAAAAAAATTATAAAAAATCTGGCACCTTAAAGGTTATTATCAAATAAAAACAATATATGGTAATAATAATTGTCTAACAATTATGTATGTTATATATATTTACCTGGTTATTGCTTTAATACGTGATGTGTATGTTTGTATTATTGGCATCAGTCATGATGGTAGAGTCTGATTCTACAGGGAAACACCTGGAGCAGTAAAGTGATCAGTTTTAAACAAACATGTGGAGGATGAGCATGTGGTCACTCTGAAATAACCTGCCCCTGCCCATGCACAGGCAGCTACTTACAAGCCAAGAAGAAAATAGTAAAAGGAGTGGAGAGGCCCATCTGTTATTTTGTGTCTGCATTTGCCATTGAAGGAGTTGATGAACTCCTCCAAGTTTATTAAAGAAAAAGCAACAATATGAACCAAAGGCTTGAGGCAAGCAAGCTGACAGTTTTTAAAGTGGCACTCATTGTCGCCTGGAGGCAGATGCATGAATACCTCTGAATAGACTCCCTCAAAGTGACACGATTGAGCTGGACAACGGCCAGACACTGAAAGGAAAGCTTCTCCCCTGTGCTGCTGAGCTGATCGGAATTTCTAATGCTCTGCTTTGAATAAATGTACATCTGCAGTGGGAGGGTTTGCTGTGGCACATTTACTACGCTGTGTTTACTGCTTTCTGGGTGAAAGTATAAACCTTGAGCTTCTTACAGCCACTCCAGGCAGCAGGTGTCTAAAGGAAATATGCCAAGCAAAAAGATAACTGAAGGATGAACTGAACACATGTGCCTCTTCTCTTCATAGTGATGCAAAAGTAATAAGGCTTCCAAAGGTTGATATTATTTCAATTCATTTGATAAAAAAAAGAGTCACATAGAAAGAAATAATGATAATTGAAGACAGTGAGGAGTAAAACTGATAGTATATACTGTACACTGTCTACAAACTCTAATGCCATTATCTAATATCAACTGTGTTCAATAATGTGGTGAAAATAAATAAAATTAAATAAAATTAGATTAAAATCTAACTCCACAAGTTAAACTGTAAAATCTATTCAATTCACAAAGTTTGTGTGGCAAAAGGAACATGTTACTAATGCTGAGAGACTGACTTAGATTAACAGTGTCATTTTGATGTTAATTTAACTGAAAAATTTATTTAGAAATTTATTTAAAAAATAAAATAAAATCTGAAAACAAACATCCCTGGTCCATCTGTTACTTACATCATGCATTAAAGCCCTAAAACTACACCATCAATATAGTTGATTAAAACATTTAAGTACAGGTGCATTTTGATGCCATAGATCTTTAACACATTTTTTATTTTCTTCATGCAGAAAACAACAAGTGGAATAAAGTTGAATAAGAACTCAAACTGCAATTATTTTGTTTCTTTTAATTTAATGTTGGGAAAAGCAGCACAAGTACATCATAATAAACAAATAACCAAATGAAAAAAAGCACTAAATAAACAATATTTTACTTGTAAAATCAAACCCCTCTCCAATTACATTTATATTTTTATGACTCTTGAGCTGTATTTTCTACTTTAAACATATGTCTTGAAATGTAAAAACCAAACACAAATATAATAAGTTATATACTGATCAAATAACAATTTTCCTTAAAATATGTGACACACTTGAACCTGAGAATAATGTGTTTGAGATAATGCATACTCTCCAGAAACAAAATGTCTCAATTTGCAGGACACGATAGGACTAAGGATCAACATTCTGTGCAGACCCTGATGAAGTGAGACACTTGGTGTGGTGGAAGTTATAGGGTTCATGAAGCTCCTGCTCACAGCCAATAAATAATCCGACATGCTACTCCAACAGCATCAAATCTGGCATCAGTTTTAATGATGACCAGAGCTGGAATTTGAGTTCTGATGGACTAAGACGTACCTAGAAAGATTCCTTAATGGTAAACACCTAAAGATGTGATTATTTAAGGATAACTTACAAAGTCCAGTCCCCATCTGGAGCCATTAAAAGTGTTGAAAGAGTGATTTAAACAGCAAATTATTTCCTGGACTCTACTGCATTTGAGTGCTTTTTTCTTGTTTTGTTTTGTTTTGTTTGATCCGTCATTGGATTGCTGACTTGCGTGTTTGTTCATTTGTTTCCCAAAATTCTAAAGATGAGTTCAGGCCAAAGATTCATGACAAGATCAGTACCAATGCAACGAAACAAGACCATCAGTTCCAGAGCAGTGACTCTCTGTACTTGTGTTTTCACTGCCTAGTTTAGAGGTTTTCCTGTAGCTGGATAAAACCTGTAACATTTTAAAACTGACTACATCTTCATTTCTAGCACTAATGAAACAGTTAAGAAAATAAATAAGAGATATTTGAACATTTCTACATCTGTTCTGTCTCTCTGTTGTTTAGAAGAGTTGGTGTTGGCTCTAATAAGCAAAGAAAACAAAACCTACTGAGACAGGATTATACCGGGAAATGACTGATAACTATGCAGTACTTCATAACAGCTGAGAAAACTGTGTAACACTGTGTTCTTAAACCTGCCGCTGGTGATTTGATAAACTGTGAGTTGAGGAACGGCTGTAAGCTGCACACAAGTTGAGACAGGCGAGTTCAGACCACAACAACTTTAACCTACAGATGGGGTTGACTTGTTATAGGCCACTGCTTTTGTATTTTTTGTTTTATTAACCTTTCTTTAATCAGAAAAAGTCCCATTGAGATCTCTTTTACAAGGGCGACCTGGCCAAGAGGTCAGCAGCACACACCATGATGAAAAACAGGTTAAAAGATTGGTGATAACAAATGAAAAAACAGGCAACAATTTAGTAATACCACAAAGTAATAACAAAGGTTTGACCCAATTTTTGAAGTGTAATGTAGCTGAAGTCACCACCATTTGGTCGAGGTCAGCAAACACTTGAAAACACAGGCACTGTCCAAAGGATTCTCGCTGTCTAGTCCAGGAATTCCCAAACTTTTAAACTCGCGACCCCCAAAATATCAGTGCCAGAGACTGGTCGACCCCCCACTATCCCTGACTGAGTGACTGAAACATAATAAAAAATGTGCACACAGGAGTCACACAATGATATAAGTATTATTCAGTTAATAGGCCTACTCAGTGTAGAAAAACATCCCTTCATACGCTGATCTTCACCCCAGAAAGGTGCGGCGCATGTGCACTACATGGGTAAATTTGGTCCAGCATGCTGCGTCCTAGTTTTACACCCGTATTATTTTTTACCCCCATTAACTGTGTAGTTTTGAATATCCACATAAAGTGAAATGTACTGTAGTAAATGATAAATAAATGGGGTAAATTCAGTACGACAGGTTTCACAACTGGATCACTACTGGATGTTTACATCGAAAACACATGCCTGATGGTTTGGAGCATGCACATAATTCTTAGGGGGTAAAGAAAATACAGAGGTAAAAATTGGCACGGAGTGGCTTCTTATTGAAAATAGTAGGCCTATTATATATAACACATATGTATAATAAGTCTAATGCCATGTGATGATTTTTTTCTACCAAATGTATGGTGTAGTGGGACCTTACCAGCGGAAACAGTGGATACTGTGGCATATTTCCCGCGTTACATTGTGGGTACTTGACATTTTACTCATTGTGTTCTGCTTTATGTGCAAGGGTTCAAGGGGGGTTTATGTTAATATTTATTTAGGCTAAAGTGTCTGTTTTACAACATTTATTGGCCTTATTATATGTATTTTTTATTAATGTGACACCTGTAGTCAAAGCTGTAGGCCGAAACAATGGCTTTAACTGTTTGTCACTGTGAACCTGTTGTCCATGGTGTAGTACTGAAACCTCAGGTTATTCAAAGTACAAGCACTTCCTACACACCTAAACTCACAATATCAATATTCTTCCTTCAAAGTACAGGAGCAACAATTCTGCCCTTTATCAGTCCTAACCGCCTCAGGGATCACATCAAGAGGTTTCTGATAATCATCTTATGACCCCCTGATAGTGTCCAGTGCCCCCCCGTGGAGTCGTGACCCCCACTTTGGGAACCCCTGGTCTAGTCAATAAGATGGTACGAAAAGCTTGTAGTGAAATGAGTTGTGGCTCTGATTGAAGAGTATTCCAGGCAGAGGGGGCGGCTCCCTGGGAACATCCAGATGAAAAGTATCACATGTCCGTAGGGCATAACGGCTATTGATTCTTTGAAGGAGAGTAGATACTATAGGTATGACGGAACCAACCCAAGAAGAACCTTGTAGATCAGAGTCAACTGATGGGTGATCCTTTAATGAAGGCCCCTCAGCGTTGTCGTACAATTCACAGTGGTGAGTGAGGTGACTACAACCAGTGATGAATGGTAAAGCACAATGATGAACAGTGTCTAAAGATTGAAGACATTTGGTTTGTAGTATTGGGACAGTCCTCACCATCTCCTGAAAGTCCACTAACTCCCCAACCAGGAGGTCCAGCTCCTGCCAGGACAACAGGGAGATGAAATAACTCCATGTATCTGTGGTTTATCTAAGCACAGGTGAGGGTACAGATATGGACAGATACATAATTGGGAGCTTTTCTTTATGACTGTATTCTCCACTCAGCTCTGGTCGTGGTCACATCACAACAGAAGGTGTACCCGGTTTACAGTCAGTCCTACAGTGACTTCTCTCAACACCTGTGACCCTGAGATATTTGAAGTCCTCCACCTGGGGTAGGTTGCCCCCCTTCACCTGAAGCAACTACCATGGCCACAAACTTAGAAATGACGATCCACAATTCAGCTGCATCACAATCAGATGCTAAGTGTTCCAGTGAGCACCAGAGAAGACACACTTTAAACCTTAAATCTAAGTCAAAGGTCATGGACCTTAAGAGGTGTTAGACCAAAGTGTGTATTCTACACTTAAATTGTATTTCTTCCCATTTTTGTGTTTAGCACATGGCTTTTAAAAGTTACAAGCAAAAGAAGGTGGAAGAGAGGAGAGAGAGACTGAGTTCTCTAAGATTATCACCATCACCTTAAGTTAATTTTTATTCTATTATATTTGCCATGTATATGTACATATAGATGCAATAACAACGGATAAACTTGGATCTTGAACCTTGAAGTTCTGAAACAAAATGTATATGATATAAAAATGATGGTTACAGTACCGATACACATGATAATCAAATATCAGTATTGATTTGGTGTTTGTTAGTATGAGCTCTGTGATTCATCAAACACACTGAGACAAAATCAGGTATTTGATATGTTTGTGATTAAATTTCAGATCAACTACTGTATAGTTTTTCTGCAACATCTACAGGTCACAGGAATCGTGTTGACACAAAACACCCTTCAGCATGAATAATGCTAGTCGATTAAATACTTGTTCATGCATTTCAAGCCTATAAGTAGTTAACCCTATCCGCTCTGCTTCATTTTGGCCCTAAATCTCTCATTTTCTGCTCTTTTGGCCTTTATCTTGAAATCTTTTCACTGCCATATTTGTGATTTTTCCCTCACTTCCACAAACGCTGTAAACACATCATACATCTTCTTCCCCCTCCACTGACTGTGAGAGTCATGGCCAGCTTCAAGTGCAGCCATTTTGAGGCAGCCAGCAAAGCGATGGAACGCTCAGCTTCACACAGCGGGGTTTTACAGCATCGACTGACACATCCTCTGGCCTATTCCTGTCCTGGTGTTTATTATAGTCAACGCCTACTGTCAGATTTAACCTTTTACAACTACAGTCATTTCCATCTTTCTTTGAGGTTTTACTTGCATTTCTTATTTGTCAACTGCACGACACAGCCAACAAACATTACGCAATAAACATTTTCATATCAGTCCAAACTGATAATTATAATGATTAATATCACATCATTTCTTTAAGATGTAAAAGACAAAACCACACAAACAGAGATGCATCTGTTGTCCTTGATTTTGTGATCGAATGCATATTTTTTTTCCATTCTGCTTTCTTCTGTTTCATGCTAGCACTGAAACAAAACAGCTGCCATTTTCCAGCACAAACACTATGTTTTTGGTGATTTTAAACTATTTTAAATAGTGTTTTGTATGAACTAACAAGACATACCAAGTGTTTTAAGTGGCTGAAAAAAAATATACTCAGATGACAAAAGAACAACATATGTCATGATAAATAGGATTATCACAATATAAACATATATCACAATTAATAGATTTTTTTTTTTTTAATCAGACAGCCCTTCTACACCATGCATGATCCATAAATAGAGGCCCTGTGAGGGTTTTCTCTGATCTCGATTGGCTTTAAAGGGACAGTGGTAACGTCATGCAAAGAGGATGTTTGAGTGATAACGCAGATAAAATCCTTCCCCACTTCCACCCATTCCCCCAATCTTTAAATTTATCAGACTCCGAATGAGTCTTTTTAAACCAAAATTGGAAAGAAAAGTCAACAAACACAAAACACTTCATCTTCACTCTTCTCTGATTGTTAATCTACTTTCTTGCAAAATAAGATTATTCTATCTCTCTTTAAAACTTTATGCAATTGCTTTTTTAAGCCTGCAGCTGTCCACTGAGGGCTTTGCTATGTCGAGTATATCTTAAGAGTGCCTCTTATTATTATGTTTGCTCCCAGCTGTAATCTTTATCAGTGTTTATATTGACAGTCTGCAATTTTTGTTTATATGGGTATATTTTTTAATCTACTAAATAAAGACACTTGCATGCCAGTGCCTGAGGAGGAAAGGAGATAAAGACTTTGCATTTAATAGCAGTTTGCTAAGACATAATGCCCTGATAAAGCCAGCATCTTTGTGTGGGCTGGATTGAGTTCAGTGCCAGTTCTATGTAGCATTTAGTCGGAGCACACACTGTGCCTGTAAAAGCTCCTATAGCTCTGTCTGTGACCATATGTTTATGTTCGCAGCCTGCAACACAAGTTGTTATTTTTTAAGTTTTCTTTCTATTACGCAGTGTGCAGAGTTCCTAAATCTTTTGGCAAATATTTTACTCATCGTTGTAAAATTGCCTACGTTGCACACATTCCTGCTGCTTACTATACATTTTTTTTATATTTGTTGACTAAATACCATTGTGTCGGAGCTGTACTGGAACAAAGGCAAGAACAATGCTGAACTGTGTGAATGGTAGCGCATGCAGAGACAGCGGCAGCAGTGCTGTGCTGTGCTGGTCTCGGCTTCAGCTCAGTTTTGCCCACTTGGGCTTGAATTGAAGGCCTTTGTTGGTGAAGCAGCTCCTGATGCCAACTGGAAGATTTTGTGGTATTTTCTTTTGTGCTTTTTGAATAATTTTTTAAAACTTTGGCTTTGGACTCAATTAGTGGAATGATCAGACCTTCAATTCAAGGCCCTGTATTGTCAGCATAAGCATTAAAATTTGCAAGTCAAATAAAAATATGGCATTGTTCACATTTATGAGAAAAACCTGTAGCTTATATTACAGTAAGCTGCATTAGAGAAACACCATACTACTGAAAGGTTTTGTGAGGCATTTGCCTTGAGAAAACATTTTAAAGAGACTTGTTATATTCTAATTTCCGGAGCTGACATGACAACAAATGACGCGCATTACCAGACACATGCACAGTGCATGAGGGTATTTGGAAAAAAAAAAAAAAAAAAAAAGCACCTTTCGACCTCTTTAATTCACTATTGTACAGGCAGCTTTGCTTGGCCGCTGAACTTTAGGGAGTTGTTCTGGAAGTGTTTACTGAAGGCCTCCCGAGTGCATTTGAGCGGCTGGTGCTCTTTCATAGCTCCGGCCCCCTGGAGTGCCGCCCCTATTGGCCTTAAAAAGCCTCGGGATTCTGTTGTTTAAGGTGAGCCACTTTGTTACTGAGGCAGCTGACGGTCCAAAGAGCCTTCAAAGCCATGACAAGACAACGAAAAAACAGAGGGCAGCAGCTCCCCTCCCTTCACTCTTCACTAATCAGCAATTGAACTGACAACATGCAGGCTATGTTTTGTGTTTGGGACTCTTTATGTTGACCATAGTCCACAGTGGCTGCCTTTGACTGATGCGCAAAGATAGTTTGTTGTATAAAATGAAAAAAGAACACACAAAAACCAAACAGACCAAAAACGTTAAAGTGAAATCATTTTTAAATGTAATGCCAGGCAGTACGACTGCAAATATGTATTTGTTTTAGTTTGATGATGCATTTTTCATCATTTTTATGGAGTTGCACAGGAGTGTCATGGTACTCAAAAATCATAGTTTAATACATGTACCCTGCTTTTTTGTCACCGTTCAATACAATACGGTAAAACGCACAAAAATACCCCAAATTTTCTTTTTCTTCTTCTCATATATTTTGAACACAAAGTAGTGCAATCTACATTTTTTTTTCTACTTGCATCTGCCTGCACAGACTAGTAGCAGACACACAGCAGAAACCAATGAAACCTAAGGAGAAAGATGGAAGAAATAAGGAATAAAATGTCTTGTAATGTCATGGGATGTTAGAATAGGAAAACAAATAGAAATGATATTCAGTTTCCCATCATTGAATCATTTAAGATGCTGTTTCAGTGTAAAGATGGGTGCTGAACCTGCAGCCAGACGGGCTGGACTGGACTCAGCTGGACTCACACTGGATGATATGACATGACACACAACTGAATTGAAACAAACGGAGTGACTGAGTCTGTCACTGCGCAACACACTGAAGCATCTATATCTTTGTTTAATTCATCAAATACAGTCAATAATGAGCACACTGAAAAGTATTATTTTATCCATATTACTTAGCCTGGAGGTACCGTTCATTAAAACCAGCCCCTTCTTTATAAATGCATTTAGCTAACGCCTACATACCTACTAGCCTGGCCAGCCATCTATCTTTTTCAATAAGAAATCTGTCAGGAATCACAGGGCTTGAATCCAAATTTGAAGGCGGGACTAACAGGCGCCAAGTAAACCAATCACAGATAAGATGGATGTGATGTAATCATGCGATGAGCAGATCCCTAATGTCAACAAACCTCAGCATGTTTCCATCATGGCGTACGGTGGTGGTGGTCGAGTAGAAACTTCGGTGAATGATTACTGTCACTTTTGTCAAAGAAACTTGAGAATACAGGGTGTAATCTGTAATTCAATCCTTATTTTTGAATCAAGTAAACAACCGACAACAGTTGTAAAGAGGTTTGCGGACTTGGAACTGACTTTGACTTGTGACAAAAATAAATCGCTGCATAAGACGCATTACAAAATATCTGTCCCCCCAGACTTGTGATTGGTCGGTATAGAATAGATACTGCATATTTCACAGTGATTGGTCCAATTCCAGACTGTTTTCTCAGTACTGAATACAGTGATAAAACCAGATGGCTGGCCAGGCTACATACCTACATACACAGCACAGAACTGTGTGCAAATAAAAGCTACCACCTCCCTGGTCCTTGCACAGCCTCCACGGATGTAGTCCAGTGTTTTTCCAAAAAGTTATGTAAACTTCACCGTCTGAACATGACAGGTTATTACAAGTCAACAATGTGCAGCCTCAGACAAAAACGCACACTATTAAATTCATTTATATGATTTATGTGGAAATGTGCAGTAAAACAACACACTGTAAAAGATTATTACCTACAGAGCGATTTGTTGTGAGCAGATACCAGGTTTACTTTGGTGGGTCTTTTTGTAAACCAGTAACTCGTGTTTACTTGGTGACGCTATGATACTATCTACATCCAGTGTTCTTTTACCAGATAACTTTTTTTGGTGAAATTATTATTATTTTTTTTATGCTTGTTCATATTACTCATTAAATGCAGCTTTTATCAGTTTTGAGTATGAACTCAATGCAACCCTGAAGTGACCCGCATGTGCAAAAGAAGTCCTGATGTAATACGTGACCACGTAGGCACGCACTGTGTTTACTGAAGTAAATATGGAGGGACGCAGAATTGTGACGTTTGTAGCATTTCAATGACGTAAAGGCCGGATAAATGCAAAGTGGCCATTCAGACTGAAGTCGCATCGCAAAATGTCAGGTAAGTATCAGATTTAGGATCAGATATGTAAGCATCCTGCGTCAGATTTCAAAAAAATTGTATTTGTGCAGTTCAAACTGTCTTTAACAGATCAGATACAGGTCACATATGGGCAAAAAAAATGGGTTTGGGCCACATTTGCCTGCAGTCTGAACGTAGCCTTAGACAGTAGTGAATTCTTGCTGGTCTTCATTTGTGTTGTTCCAGTTTGAAGGAACATGTCATGGTGTGAAAGTGAGTTTAGGTGGTTGGGAGATCAAAAGGGGGTTAAATAGTGTCCTGAGGCTGAGCAGACAGAGATCCTTATCAGACAGAAGCATGTCATTAGTAAAAACTGACTTTGACTCTTTTTTTCAGTTTGTCATTCGTGCAAATTCAGCAGCTGTGGAAAGGTACAACCAATGAGTCAACTGTCCATTTTGTCTATTTGGGTTTTCATTGAAAGTTCTTGGATGCACTGGTCAGAGCCCAGGGTGCAAAACTGAAAGCAGATCCTGATTGTAATTATACTGGAACTAATATGATTTTCAAAATGATCCATAATTACTCTCATGCTTCTCTCCAGAGCTCCCTTAGTCTTTGTCTCCATATCTTGGTAAAAGTCTGGAACAGGAGCGTCACTATTCCGAACAGTGTTTCCATCTGTCATGTCATCAGATCACAGAACTGATGCCATAAAGCAGCCTGAAGAGCAACTGGATAAAAGGACAGACTCACCCTCAGAGAGATTATTATTAAAGTTGTCGCCAAAGGTTTTATTGCGACAAAGATGCTCATATCAGTCAGTATTAATAATTCATTAACGTGCTGTTTAAAGGTTGAACCCTGGTCATGAGTCAAATCTAGAGGTAGAACGCTGCAAATAAAATAACTGTAATCTTAAAATGTTTGTTCAGAAACATAAAAATGATTATTAACAGAGATTGAAGTTGGAAATAATCTATTACACAATAAAATTACTATATACTTATGACATTAACATTTACATTATGTCTTCTGTATTTTTTCTTGGAATTTAAGTGTTTTATTCTCCAAGTGAATCTCTACAGAATTACTTCCCTGGCTGCGTAGCAGCATTTACACCTTTGTTAAGGCATAGGAATGATTTGAATGTGGCAGTAAAGCAGAAAAAGAAAAACAAACAAACATAGCATTATTTACGTTTTTTTGTGTTTTATTCAAATCATACTCAGTATTGCTTCACACATTCCACTTGGGGCTCAAAAAAAGCTCTTCTAATACAAGTGCAAACCAGCTGTCATAGTCATGTGTTTGGGGAAACGTTTATTTAATCACATGAAACAAACTTTAAGTTGAATCCAGATTAGTTCTTCAGAATAAGAAAAGGTCACAAACAGACGCCATTCATTTAAGCCATGAGCTCAGAGGAACATAGAACCCACTCTGAATCAAAAAAAAAAAAAAAAAAAAATTAGAGGGTATTAATATGCTGATAAATCAGGCTCCCTGATGGTTTTATCATTCTCACTGCAACAGTGAAGAAATGGAATTACAGTTTTCATTATGAAGTAATCAGAATGTTCCATTATACTTGAACAATGAACAACAGGCTTTGAATGAAACGCACAACAATTGTTTAATTAGATTTTTTTGTAGATGAAGACACTGTGCACATGTGTCATAATACTATAATACTAGCTCCTTCTAATAAAAATGAAAGCATGGATTGAACTGCTGCACTGTAAAATGTAACGTGTTGTTTCAACTTCAGTGAAAGGGCTGCCTTAAATTTTTATGTGAATGAACAAACACAGCTCGTTCTCCTTACATAATGAAATATCCCTTGCTGTGTTTATCTCCTGTCTGTGTTAGTTGAACTCTTGGGGTAGTTGTTTGAACTTAAACATTTAATTCAGATGAATTAAAAATTTAGATTTGTAGACACCAGTTTGGTTGACTGGCTGGTGCTGGACTAACCAGGGATCTTCTTATTATGAAGCAACTGCACTTACCACTGCATTTACCACTACACCACCATGTCTTGACTAAGTGAAAAGCATAATCTTCTACCTTTATTTCTAGTTGTGTGATTTGTTTCCATTTCTTTACAAATTTCTATCTCTAGCTAAATCAAATGTAATAACACAAATAATAATATAATTCTTGTTCTTATTATTATTATAAATAATAATAATGATACTGCTACTACTACTATTATTATTATTATTATTATTATTATTATTATAACAGTTCAGCTGCAGCAATTTCAGTTCAAAAAATACATAGTTCCAAATCTTTTTTGCTTCCATAATTTCAAGCAAAGGACATTCATACAGCTGAGACACTTTCTTAGAAAATAAATGTGTAATGTGTATTATAAAATGTGTTCCCACCTTTGAAACAAGGCGCAAAAGAGCGTTACTTCACCAAAACGGGATGACTCAGGGCTTAACTCCGCCCACTCACCTAAACTGTCACTGAAGTTAAGTCAACAGAATTTATTAAGTCTGGTAGACAAGGATTTTCAAGTTAACATTTCAGACACATTTTTGTTATCACGACAAGTCAAGTAATCAGTTATTCTAACTCGGAATAATCTGTTAGCACAACAATTCTATTTTACAGAGTGGAACTATTCCAAAGTACTGTAGTCGTGTAGTCATTCCAGTATTTGCTCCTTTCATCATTCATCACTGCGTCTAGAATAGTTTAGTGTGTGTGGACGTGTTCTATTCTGTGTTGGTTTGAGAGCCTTGTATGTTTTGTGTGTGTTTATGTTTTTCTGGAGCTGCGCTGTTCTCCCTTCCTCCTGATAAGACATTTCATGCCAATCGAAGGATCTGCTGCAGACAAAGATGAAGTCCAGGTTGAGCCTCTCTATCGGCTCTAGGCGTCTGTCTCATTACCATAATCTCAGCTTCCCATTATGAGCTGGAGGGAGCAGCAGAGAGGCGCTGACCCTGCTGATCCACCGGGCTATCAAACTTTGTTCTCCTCCATCACGGGGATCCTCATTTTGCTGTCAACCATAGCAAGCGTGGCACTGCTGCTAGCATGCGATACCAAACGACCAACGCTGTTAAGGTTGCCAGCATGGCTGCATGGACATCGGCGCTTACGCAGCATGCACAATGCTCGGTTCAATTTACATGTCCCATCATTCTGAGGAATGCTCACAGCTCTGGGTTTCAAACACATTCTCAGGTGACCTAGTTTTGAGGCAGGCTCTACAGGAAAGACAGTGTTAAAGAAAGGACATATTATTTATGTGCAAATGAAGAGTGGACTGCCGAACACACACATCAATAGAGATTCTCAAGGCTATTTTGAAGTTCCATAGAGCACCAGCTGTACTCAGAGTTAGCTTGATGTTACTGGAAAATGTTGTTTTTATATCCTCGACTTATTTAATACCAATGTTGAAGTTTCACGTTAGGAAAATCTCTATTGAAATGGCAAAATCAGAAAAAAAATATGAATATTATTTATGTTTTTTTTCTAGTCATAGTGGTGGTTAAACTGCTGTCTCATCTATTGTTGAGGTTTTGTCATACAAACATTTGAAAACATGGAATTTAAATCCATTATGACTGTATTTGCACATAATAGGATGGGTATGTCACAGTGAACTGGCTGTTGGCAGTCTGAGAAAAATAGCGCATATGAGCAGCTGGTGTTTTGTGTCCATTCAGGATACGTTAAAAGTAAGTGTAATTTTGTGAGCATGATCCTCTTGAGACTTCTAGATGTTTAGTTGTGAGTTGTTCAGTGCTATCTGCCCCCACCACCCATGTTTTTTTTTTTTTTTTGTTTTTTTTTTAAGGAAAGCTATTGAAAAAATATCCAGTTGCCAGGAACATTACTGGGGAGTAACTAATTACATATGATGTAGCTACATAATTAATTATAAAATCCATCTCATTCTAATCAGTTGTCACACATACACCTTCCAGTAAAAAGCATAATTGTAGAATAATAATTTACTTTAGCTGGTTTTAGATTTTGCACATGGTCTGGATCATATGATGTTTTAAATTCAGCCAATATTTGTCAAAGCGTTTAACATTTTTATCTGTAGCTCTTCATACATAGCACCGTTTTTGTGACTGTCTCTCCTTTTTTCTGTGTTTTTTAAATTAAAGTTACAGGAGCCAAAATCAGGGTCACCTTTTAATGTTTGCAGATCTTTCCTCTTAGACTAAATATTCATGCAGAAGACCCGAGGCCGTTTCATGTTGCTATAGTGAACAGTAGAACTGCATTCAGATGGCATTTGACAGAATCTGATCAGCGATTGATAATTAGTGACCTATGACCTGTGTATTTAACCCTCCTCATAGTGTCAACACCTATGATTAGACAAAACTGCTTTGTCACAGAATAGCTTTTCAACAGCCTGAAAATACAAGTATGGGGATGATTTTCAATAACATTTTATTGATGTAACAACTTTTCCATATTCCCCAAGGGTGATTTTTTTTTTTTTTTCAATATATAGATTTTTTTGTCCATATATTTTTAATGCCAAAATCCAAAATGAAACTAAAACAGCTGAATTGAACTGCAGCTATTGTTTGTCCAAGTACTAATAAAAACATGATGTAAAGATTTCCTCGAAATATCTACTTGCGTGACTTGCATTTTAAATACACAGGTTTTCCCTTTGCACTTGAAATACAATTATTTCTAACATCAGTGCCAATATAACAGTGACTGTAGTCTGAGAAGGAGACTCAAAATAAAAGCACACACAGTGGCCTGGCAGAGAAAAAGCCAAAGACAGAAAATAAGGCGAGGAAGGAGCGCTTTAACCCCCTGACTGGCTCCACCTCTCCTCCCCTAAACCCAGCTGCATATGGAGGGAAATCAAATAGAGTCCACCCTGTCACAGAAGCACCCGGAGGACTCGGAGGTGTCTTTTGGAAAGTGATCCCAGCCCACTGCTGGAGCCTCAAGTGTTGTCACGCTGCGTTAGTGCCAAATTGCTTTGCAGCATCCCCCCACCCCCACATCCCTCTACCAACCCACCAGCAACAAATAAGACATATTGTATACTGTATATGAAGCCTTTCATTAAAGAAATGCGTGTATAAATATATATGATTATTTTTACCTTGGATTTTTAAAAAAACAAATCTTTGCAGGCAGTGAAATGGTGAAGGAATTGATTTAATTAATGCAGTACCATGTCCTGCGGCCACATGTAATCCGTTGAGAATTCTCTAGTGGGAGCTTTCAAGGGGGGCAACTGTGGGAGTACAAAAAGATATTCTCCCCGAGACTCTTCCAGTGAATTGTAATGGGAGCTCCACACTAATCCCATAATTCCTTGTTTAATTAAACTACACAACCGACCCCGTTGTTGTGTAGCAAGTCTGATGGACCTTGTCTTTTCTCAATTTCCTTTTTTCACAAACACCAATTTACCAATTTCTGCACAAAATGAATACACACCTTTGTTTAAAAAAAAAATAAAATGATATATTCATAGTTTACAACTCTCCATAGTCAACACAAAACAGTAGGATATCTGACCAGTGTTTAATCATCATATTTGGACACCTCTTTTTGATTTTTGAGGCTAATGTTTGAACCATATTTACTTCTTACTGTAACCTTAAATGCTTCTGCAAAAACCACAAATATTTTCCTGTTACCATGAAGTACCACGTTACTAGAAGTCCATGGGCAATTTTTCAAATAAGACAAGATAAAATAAGATAATGCCTATTTGTCCCATGACGGAGAAATTTAATGGAACAGTAACACATTGGAAAGGCCATCCCCTGGTGCCTGTTCACGCACGACGTTAACCCATAAAGACCCAAACAGCCTCCAGCCAAAACGATCCACTCAAATAAAATGTCTAATCACCTCTGAATCACTAAACCTATCAATTCATGTGAATAATTGGTGTAAAATGCAGTTTGTCATCTTTTCACGGTCATCAGATATGACCCATTTGGATGTTCAGAGGCTCCGTAGTGAACATGGAAACACCGTCATCATCTACAACATTGATTCACCAGTAAAAATCATGGAGTTGGATCAGTGACAGTGGATGGACACATTGGGTTTATGTTCAGTTAATGATATTTTTGCTGAAAAAGTTACTTTTTCATCAGTTTCATCTGTTTCTGATGTAACCCTCAACTTTAATCAGAGCTTTTATGAACATCTACATGATCAGTAAATTAAATATTGAAAAATACATGATGTTCACTGAAAAAAATGCTAAAAAAAGAGAGGATAATAGTACAATAAATGGTGAAAAATCACTGAAGTAAGGTTAAATATAGATAAAAAAAAATATTTTGGAGCTGCCACAAAAGTAGCACTGCGTCTTAATGGATTAAATGTGTAAAAGACAAAAACAAGATGAAACCAAAACAAAAATGTAAAATGAGAAATAGTTGGGAGAGTGTAGAAAATACAAAAATATTAAAAATGAAATGAGTGGAACAGCCTCATTTCATATTTAAATACATTCTTCTGTTAAATAATGTGTCATTGCCAAGGTCACTATCACTTCTGTGATGCTCCATTAGAACTAAAAAGCACATTGTGATTTTAGAACAAGACGTGCTGCCTTTAAGATGGAAACTTTTCCAGGGATGTTTGTACATATTTCAACCAGATAAAGAAAAACCACAGTCACATCCCAAAGGCCTGGCTGAGACAGAGGAGGGTGCATGCAGCCCTAATGCAGAATATATGGTGCATCTTCAAACTGAAAATGTGACAACAAAAACCTTTTATTCTTGTTTTTTAAAACTTCAGTTTCCAAAACAGCCTGGGAAACCCTTCATCACTTGGTGTCTTCAGTCCCCAAACACATTTCAAGAAATATTGCAAAATGGTAAATATGTTACTGCTCCAACCTCATCTTGATTGTATTGAATGAATGTAAATGGAATGAAATGAGTCCAAAATGAAATGTTTATCTACAATGAAAAACCAGTCCAAGTAATTTTTTATTTGTTCTTTTTTTTTCTTTCTTTCTTTTATGTTTTTATATTTGTATATACTGGCACAAGTATTTCTTACGTGGGTTTGTTAAAGACAACAAAACCAAATGTAACACAGCTGTAGTCTCAGATTTTGTGATTTGTTGCTAATTTTATTCATTTTAAGCACAATCTAAATTCTTATCCAAAAAAGGGGTGACAGTGTTAAACACAAAAGCCGTAAAGACATTAAAGGATGAAAATTAGATTTAAAAAGATTTTTAAAAATCCCGAAAAGGAGACTGGACTGTGTAAAAGTGTCATAATACAAAAGATATTCTCTCTGATGTTGTGATTCAGAATGTAATTGCCTCATTTTCAGTTTCATGTTATTTATTTAGTCTTAGCTTATGCTTTTTTTTTCAATATTAAATGAAAATTACTTTTTATTCAACAAGGTGAAAACAAGCTAAAACATGTAAAAGGTGAGAAAACAAAAGTAATGTAAAGACGAACTAGACAGGACGGTGCTGTTGTTGACAATGAAAACTAGTTCACCACCGAGGACGCTGGTAGATAAATCTGTAACTGATAAAGAATTCTAACTGTTCATAGAAACGTTCGCTTACCTTGTCATTTCTGATCACAGGGGTCATGCTAATGCTAACTAGCTTCTGTAAAGCAGGGTTAGGGTTAGTAATGAGCATCCGTCCATGTGGACAGTGTATTGTCTTCTGCCGTCTTCACTCATTGGCTGAACACCAACAGGAAATAGAACTTTACAGACGCATTTTGGATTCCTTAAGGTCTCATGTACTTGTTTTTGTTTTTTTCATGTGAGCAGTTAAATTATGGGTGAAAAGTGTGTTGTAATGCAAGTGCTACTGAACATGTATCTAGTAAAATATTACTGAAAATTGATCAGTAATCCCTTACATTGTGTTGTATATTGTGTTACAACAAAAAGTTAGTTTCTGTTACTGTAATACATTACTTTTGTAATGCGATACTCCCAGCACGGGTCATACTACACCGATGGTGGTCAAACACTTGAATTGAATTCTACTGAGCTTCTCTTCAGTCTCTTCAAACATATTAAGTCAGTCTTAGTGTTGGTGGCGGTGGTTGAATCCTGTTCAATCAGACAATGATGACGTAAATGATGTAACAGTGTATGTAAAATATCCAACAAGATATACTCATTTAAAGAGGACACTGGACCATGAGAACAGGCGTTATAATATATTGATCACCACATTTAGTGTGTATTACTCAGCTGTTTTTTGTTTTGTTTTCATTTTTAATTTTATTTGAAGGTAGAACAGTTTAATGTTTTGCTGCTTGTGTGTTACTACTACTGTCAGGCGTCCTTCCTACACTGAGGTTCACTTTTGATAATAGCCATCAATAAGCTGCCATGTGATGTTTTTTGTTTTTTTTTTAACTCTGGGGTTATCACATACACACATGCACAGAGAGAAAGAGAGAGAGGGAGAGCCCAATATTTTTTTCATGTTTGTGATATATTCATGTAGAATCTAAAGCAGACAATTAAACTTTTGCAGAAGGTGCTTAGATATCAGTGTCCTCAGTTTTGACTAAAAGAGAGAGAGAAAATAATAATAATAATAATAATAATAATAATAAAGTTTATTTATATAGCACTTTTTGCAGAAAGGTTTCACAAAGTGCTTTACAATAAAATCAAAAGTGAAATGAACAGGCAAAAACAAACACACAGCTACACACAGGTATAAAAAACACACAGCTAGCTGATTAATATGTTTCATCTGCTACAAGTTCTTCCAATCCAATCCAACTTTATTAATAAACCACAGTGAACCAAAGTGCTGTACAGAAGACTAAAAGCACAATAAAAAGAAAAAATAAAGAGATAATAAAATCAAATAAATAAAACAAGTTAAAATATAAAAACAGAGCCAACATGTCAACATTACAAGAGTGTTAAAAGGCCAAAGAGAACAGGTGGGTTTTAAGAAGAGATTTAAAAACAGCAGCATTAACCCATAAAGACCCAGAGCTACTTCTGTGTCAGTTCCCAAATTAATTTTTCTCTTTGTTTAACCTTTACTAGGTGATTTATCACCATTTATTATAGTATTATCTTCTGTATTTTGCATTTGTTTTTTTTTTTGTTTGTTTTTTTCAGTGTAAATCATGTATTTTCCTATTTTTAATTTACTGATCATATAGATGTTCATAAAAGCTTAGATTAAAGTTGAGGGATATTATATCAGAAACAATGAAAACTGAAGAAAATGTGACTTTTCAGCAAAGTTATCAATAACTGAACCTAAACCCAGTGTGTCCATCCACTGTCATTGATCCAACTCCATGGGTTTTACTGGTGAATCAATGTTG
>JAPQRP010000028.1:28090128-28100939 GCA_037367295.1 Apogon hyalosoma
GGGGGCATGACAAATTTATGGGGCCCAGCATTCCCAGGGGACCCAGTGGATATTGGGTAGAAGTTGAGAAAAATTCATGTAAGCCACAGAGTAAAAGGTCCGCTGCAAGTGTTCATATTTTTAAAAGTAAATTCACAACCTATCCTTTTAATTTAGCTTTTATTTAACATTGCTTTACTCTGTTGCTTTTATTTTTATTTCTATTTGTAACTGTGAGACAGTGGGGGGTTTTAATGTAAAGCACTTTGTGCTACATGTAACCTGTATGAAAAGTGCTATACAAATAAAATTTGATTGATAAAAGAGAGGCATAGAAGCAGGGAGTCAGTCGTCCAAAGTTAAGTTTCATTTTTAGTTTCACGCCATGGACATACCTCCCATTCCGAGGACAAATTTACAGATAATTCATTTTATGAAGAAAGAGCAAGGTCTATTCTATCAGCACATTTTAAAATTTTCCTTATTTAGCAAACAGATGAATTTTTATGAATATTTAAAATAAATCATACATTCAGAAGGCTCACCACAGACATGTCAGGGTTTAAAGGGTTAATGAAAAAAACATAAATTACTGTCAGATTGTCTACGCTTTTGACACTCACATGAGGCTCCTATCAGAGTCATTTTAACAGGCCCTATAAATAGAAGGACAATGGAACACTTTGTAGCTCATCAGCCGATCTCATCGCCATCTTCGTCGTCGTCTTCATTAACAGTTTCTTCAAACATCTTTTCTGATGAAACTACAGGTCGGATTCATTTCAAATTTTATATGTAGCTTTTGTTGCTGTGATTTTTGAATTTTTTTAATTATTTAAATATAAAAAAAATGTACCTTGTACTCACAATGGTCCATATTTTGATGGTTCATAACATGTCAATGCTTACAGATATCAGTATAGTTACTATTGAGCACTGGTAGGAAGTCATAAATGGACTTAGATGAATTAGTTGAGTTCTCCTCCAGTGAAATTACCACCCATTTCTACTGGGAGATTGATCTCCTGCATCCAGACCACAGGACTCTGACATAGCAGCAGAACCTGACAACCTCACAAATTCAACTTGTTATTGATTTTTGATAGAACATATCAGTGAGATACAGGGACACTGGTCCTATTTTTCTTTATGTGTTTAGTGTGAACCCAAAATCAGAAGCTGTTATATTATTTCTGTGGTGCAAAATGGAGCCAGAATCTGCACAAGTCTCTGCAATGCCTGAGTGGTTTCCACATGCGTCTCTACTTGTGGCACAGGAATATTCCAAGACGACAATGATCGAGCTTGTGAAAGAGCGGTTCAAAGAGCATGAGACGTTCTTTTCTGAAATGAATTGGCCAGAACCTGAACACTATTGAGAATGTTTGTGCTGGAGAAAAATGCAACTGTGGATGGAAACATATGCTGTGACAGTTATTGTGATATTCATTACATTGTGTAGCATAATCAGTGCAAAGGCAAATGTGGGTTTTTTGTTTTTTCGGGGGGTGGGGTGGGGGCAATGTTAATATAGAGAGAGAATGAGCGAAAGGAGCGAGAGCTGCTCTGTGCTGTGGGTTTGACGGTGGATCGCTCCCCCACTTCTCCCTCCTGCAGACAGATTTAACCGTTTACTTTAGACAGTTAACTCCTCTCTTGTTCTAATTCAGGAAGCACCTGACAGATTAAAGTGCATACTGTCAAAATACTGAATGTGTGTAGTGTGTGCACCAGTATTTGTGAATGTGCATGTGTTTCAGGGTGTGTTATCAGATGACTCTCAGTATGATTGCTCAACAGGGATTTAAGGTATAAACCTAGCTGACAGAAAAAAAAAAAAAAAAAAAAAACTGCTTTCTTTAGACGGCCTTACTAAACCCCCATGAGATGCACACACACTCACACACACTGCATCTGCTTCCCTAGTAGCTGTCTGGGTGACTGGCACCTTGGTGACAGACCTGCCCACCCATAGGTGCTCTTCTTTCCCCTATTCCTCTGCACAGAGTGACAACTTCCTTTCTGTGCATGCTACTATCCTAACTGACATGCTTTGCTTATCTCCACCCCCACGATAGCCACCACACAAACACACGCTCACCCAAACATACCATGGCTCATCACATCTGGTGTCAGCCCTCCTCGCACTAAAAAGGAGTTATCACCCACTGAACCAGGGAGGGGCCGCATTCACCGCTCAGACAGAAATGAGCTGAGTGCTTTCAACAAGCCTGGATATTCTGTCTCTGTGTGGAAGCCAGTGTGGGCTGTTTTACCTGATTGTCACATTCAGTGCTGGGATGAAATGTCCAGCAGTTAACACGCTTGGTGGCAGGGTGGTGATTTATGGATATTTAGCTCATGGGCCGATAAGTCATGAGGGATTGTGAAGGCATGGTGTCCGGTGTTGTCTTCATTAGCAAACATCTCCGACAGAACTATTGGTTGGATTCATTTTTTATGTAGCTTCCTTGGGCTAATGTCTACAAAGTTTGTTCACAATTTTGAAAAATGTTGATTTTTTTCAATATTTAAAATGTGCCTTTACTTATAATGGTCCATATTTTGATGGTTTATAACACGAAATGGTTACAGATAACAATATAGTTACTACTGAGCACTGATAGGAAGTCCTATATGGACTTCCATTAAGTTAGTTGAGTTCTCCTCCAGTGAAAGTACCACCCACTTCTATTGGGGGATTGATCTCCTGCATCAAGACCACAGGACTCTAACATAGCAGCAGAACCTGACAAACTCACAAAAGTACAGCTTGGTATTGATTGTTGATAGAACATGCTGGCAATTATATACTGGGGTATTTTTCATCAAATCTGTGTAAAGAATGAAATAATCATCACAACTAATAATAGGAGTTTGTCTTATTTCTGCATCATACAGCTCTACCACTGCTGATTAAATTATAAACACTATTATGAGTAGAAAAATCAAAACTGGGCATGAGTAAACACTGAGTGGTTGGGGTGGATGTACCATGACTGTAAATGCCAATAAGCAGTGGGTCTGCTTTGATATCTGTCTACCTGGATCAGTCATTGTACATTTGTGTTCACAACAGCCTACAGGACACTATTGGCAAGTAATTATAACCAAAAAAGCAGGCAGTATGTAGTAGTGACAAACTTGAAAATCTGCAGTCTATTAAAGATACAACAAATTCCTCAGAATGCCCCCTGAGCTCTGCTTCCCTTTGTGACATACTCGTCTCACAAAGGTCATGTTTTTCCTCTTCTGTCTCATGGTAAGGTGAAATGATTTCATTAAATATGGATATATGATATATGATATATGATCATGGATATCATGAAATTCAGCCAAAAATGGCCACGCACCACAGAGGAGATGAATGATTGTAATAGTAAGTCCATTAAACTGCTCTTGTACAATTTGTAATAATAGATTTTCATACAAATTATTATTTGCTGCAAAAAACAGCCTAGTCTTGTAGCTTGAAATGCAAAAACAAATAAATAAGCAACTATTGCTAGATAACAACTGACATGAAAAACAAAAAATTTCATCAAATGATTTGATGGACATTTCTCATAAAAAATTATAACTTCTGAAAAATTCACTCTGTAGAAACGAATAGAAATAAATAAATGAATAGAATAGAATAGAATAGAATAGAATAGAATAGTGAATGTTATATATTATACAGTGAAATTTAAAAATGCAGTCTTCACTAAGGGGTATAAAAGCTATGTATTAAAAAAAAAAAAAAAGCACTAAAAACAACTCTAAAAGTACAAGTTTTTTTTTGATCCCTCGTGTGATAAACCATGTTCTGCCGACAACATATTAAAGCAATATTATATTTTATTAGAAGAGCACAGAAGTGTTGCATGTCAAAGCTGTTTTAACCTTGATATATGGTCCAGTGTCACTCCACAATTTCACTATTTATTTTCTTAGCATTTGCTGAATATTCAGGATTCAGGATATGGTGAAATGATATCCTGGATAGTGACTTGAACGCAGAAGTGCAGCATTCTTTGAAAACAGCATTTGAACTCAACACAGTCAAAATGTTACATATATAGAGTATTGTTTTATATATGTATAACTGCATATATGCAAAATATCTTGCAATCATTGGACATTATTATTATTATTATGACCCCATGCCCCGAAGTGGAGGCAAGAGGTATTGCTTTTGGTTTGGTTTGGTTTGGTTTGGTTTGGTTTGGTTGGTTTGTTTGTTTGTTTGATTGTTAATATTCATGCAGCAAAACTATTGGTTGAATTCATACCAAATTTGGTTTATAGATTGCCACTGACCCAGAATAGATATGGTTACATTTTGGGAAAAGTAGGTCAAACTTGAAACTTTTTCTGAATTTTTTAAATCTTTTTTTTTTCTCCCATTTTCTTATAATGGGCAAAATTTCAAATGTCTATAAAAACATAAATTTTGTTTAAATTTACTTCAAACTTGAGACATATATAGAGGTAACTGATATGCTGACATCACCACACGCATACACATGATGACATCTGCTGGATCGATGCTAAAACAAGCTACAATACGTGTGAGGGGCGGGATTTGTTGTGCCTGGAACCACTTGTTGTTATTATTATTATTATTATTATTATTATTAGTATTATTATTATTAGTATTATTATTTTTATTATTATTATTATTATTACTATTACTATCATCATTATTATTGACCCCTCTCCTCTCCTTTACCATGTCCAGCTACGGTGGATTACCTGGCCAAGAATGTCAGCCTGTCGAGCCAGCGCAGGATGAAGCTGGCGGACCACTCAGCTGTATTGGGACTGCTTCAGGTTGAGACAGGCCAGGCCTACTAAGACTCACCTGCTTTATCTGAACACACCACCTGGTTACAAGCACAATCTCCACTTCCTGCTACCATCAACACAAATCTCCCAGAGAGCATTCGTGTGTTTACATGTGGGCCATAGGTGACAATGCAGCTTATGACGAGCTATCTTGGATTCTGTTGGGTTTGTTAAAGCATTAGCGTACGTGGTTGATTATTATTCTTCATCAAGGCCATTTCATACAGGACCAAACAGTAACATCTAAAATGACTGGTTTTTGTTTGTTTTTCATTGATGATCAAATTACACTGAATGATGTGCCCCTTATCCGTGTCTGACCTGACTGAACATGTGTTAAGTAATTACTTAAATTGTTTCAAAAAATAACTATGTGCAACCAAAACATGTCTTATTTTTTTAAAGGTCCAGTTTGGAGGATTTAGGGGAATTCAGGGTTTAAACTGCAGGAGTTGAATATGATATTATATTTTCATTATTGTGTAACCACCTGGAAATCAGTGTCTCAGTCAGTATCAGTATATGTTTACATTACCACAGAGGGAGTCTTTTATTCATATGGGGGTTTGGTTGCTCCCTCCATGTTCAGAACAGACTTCCTCTTTTTCTTTTTTCCTGTTATATAGCTGAAAGCATTCAGGGCTGTACACTGCCATCATCTACATTTTTAGTGTGGACCACAGTAACTCAATAAGGGTCTGTCATGGTTTTTGCAGCCACCATAGGGGAAGGTGAGTTGGTTGAAATCTGAAACTTTTCTCCAAATGCAATAAAATATTTTCCTCTGGACCTTCAGTCTGAAATGTCAAACAACCATTGTTGATTTCATGCCAGGGTTATTTCTTTAGTAAAGTGTGTCATTTTTGATCTTACACTCCAGTGGACAATGGGCACAGATTTGCTTTGGTGTTTGTACAAGCACTAACACTGAACTGCTTCCCTCATCTGTTATTGGGCTAAACTCACACTCACTCTGGCCATTAGTGTCCAATTTTAACCCAAAAAGACCCAAACACCTACCAGTGACCAAAAGCATCTACTGATCTAAAATGTTTAAAACCTGTTGATCTATTAATCCTATCAATTCATGTAAATAACTGGTGTAAAATGCAGTTTGTCATCTTTTCATGGTCATCAGATATGACCCATTTGGATGTTCAGAGGCTCCGTAGTTGCCGTGGAAACACCCTCATCTTCTACAACATTGATTCACTGGTAAAACCCATACAGTTTGATAAAAGACAGTGAATGGAAACACTTCTTTTTATGTTCAGTTATTTATATCTTTGCTGAAAAAGTTACTTTTTCTTTTTCCTCTGTTTATAGAAAAAATACACGATTTGCACTGGAAAAGAAAACAAAAAACAGGATAATATTATAATACATGGTGATCAATCACTTAAGAATGGTTAAATATAGAAAAAAAAAAATTTAAACTGCCACAAAAGTAGCACTGGGTCTTTATGGGTTAAACACATTTGTTCCCTTTATTTAACACAATGCCAAAATTTAATACATAGTTTATTTTTAAGTGAAGAGGAGTAAATTTTCACATACTAAATATCAACAGCAAATACTGACTTGTTAAAACACTTATCAGCCTTCAGGAGCTGGTTTAGGTATGTTTCCATGTTTACAACAAGAAGGTCTCAGGAATCCATTGCTAGTGGACCATTAGAATGTCCATAAAGTCTCTTTACAATTTAACACATTTATTACAAAAGCAAATGAATAGACAAATGAAAAGCAGATATTGACATTTTTTTTTTTACCTCATTTAATCCACCTCTATATGGACACCATTAGTTACATGAAGCACATCCAGATGGTACTGGATTTGTTTCCATGTTGTCTGTATCATAGACTCATCCATGGTGTCAATGACATCAGTGATCTTTTACTTCAGGTCGTCGATGTCCCGTATCTTTGTTCTATACATGAAATCTTTAACATAACCCCATAGAAATAAATCCAGGGCAGTGATATCTGGTGAACGAGGTATCCAGGGAATTCAATTCAATTCAATGTTATTTGTTAGAACCCTATGTCACAACAAGGTTGTCTCACAGGGCTTTACAGAATTAGTTGGATATGAAAACAAACAGTCAAATAAACAGTTGATGAAGGAAATGGATTACTGTCTCGGGCATCCCCCGTCCTTAGACCCCCCCTTCTGGGCAAGGAAAAACTCCAAAAACCCAGTGGGAAAAGAGAAACCTCAGGGAGAACCACAGTGAAGGAGAGATCCACTCCCATGGACTGACAGTCTGTAGATGCACCAGGACTGATGGACGTCCATTTCCAGATGTAGTTCCAGTCTGTAAAGATGCAGTAGGGTGGGGGCACATGAGGGGGTCCATCTAAACAGATGAGACAAGTGAGGGTGAGGAGGACCATCCAAAGAGGTGAGGGTGGGGGAGGAGGTCTGGGGTCACAAGTCAGGACAGGACACAGATGATTCACCTCAGATCCTGTTGTCATTGGTCCCCAAGTGGCTACAGCTGAAAAAGTAGCCACTCCCCCAGAGGGGAGTGGGGACAAGGGACACTGGGTGAATAGTAAAGAACAGACTAAGTAAACTAGAATTGAATCATCCCTTCTAATCCACCAGTCTGGAAATGTTTGATTTAGGAACCTATCCACATGCAGAACCCAATGTGGTGGTGCACCATCTACCTGGAAAATGATGGTTGGTTGAAGGTCATCCAGTTGTGGTGACACTTATTCAGTCAAAAGGTCAAAGGTCAACATTTACAGTAATTGATCTGTTGTTGAAGAAAAATGGACCAATGATTGGATTGCACATGATCACATGATCCATGTAATTAAAAACTCTGATAACCATTGAGTACATAGAACAAATCTGATTAACAAAGCTCATCAATTGCTTTTGTAATGAATTTTTTTTAATTGTAAAGAGACTTTATGGACATACTGTACTTCTATTTATCAACATTAAACTGCTAGATGAGTTGGAAGACAAACAGGCCTCTGACTGATCAGCTGACGCTACTCATTCATCTTAATGGATCTGAATATTTCTCCAGAGAGCTTGGTGTTATTCCTTTATTTAAACTTTTCATTCATTCTTTATTTGATGTCCACTTAAGCTCATCCATAAGTATATCCATAGCTTACCCTTAAATAACAATTTGATCCATTATATCTTCAGTAAAATTATTGCTCATTAAAGCAGAAAAGTCCCCACATGAACACTGCTCAAAATTTGCTCTAACTTGAAATAGCTCCTGATTCCAGATGCACAGATTTCCTAGAAATACCAAACTTTCCTGTTGGCTCTCTGTTGATGGGAGGTGGAGATTTTCTTAACGCTAACAAGAGTATTTTGCTAAAATAAACAATTTTATGTTACAGATGCTTCATCCCCACTGCTGTCAACCTTGACTGATGGCAGACAGACACTGAATATTGACAATTCTGTAAATAATTCACTTATTACTTGTTTTATTTATTTGTATTATTTATTTTTTATTTCTCCCATTTTTTTCTTTGTTTTCTTGAGCTAAAAGGTTCATGAATTTCCCCGACAGATTATTAAAGTTAATCTGAATTATCTGAATTTTGAATTTATCTGAACACTTATAACAGTAGCAGTCATTTCTGATATGCCGCTGCCATCTTTTTCATGTTCATGTCTTTTTCACGTGTTTCTGTGTCTGGACCAACTACAGTTTACAGTTCAGCTTGGCATCACTGTTCCTTCACTGTCAATAAGTTTAACTCTGCCAGAAACAAAAGGCTGGTTTGAGCAGTTGTTTTTAATGTTCTCATGTGTTTGGAGATATCTCAGAAAATGGACAGATTTATTTAATAAATAACCCCAAAAATAACCAAATAAATAACATATATAATTTACACAACAACAGTCCATTATTTCCCCTGTATATTGAACATACATTTGAAACCTCCATCTGTCCTCGTCACTTTTTTTGTTTCCATTCGATCTAGATGTTTTTTTCTACTGATGCCATCTCATCACTTCATACATAATCTTAATAAATATGTTTCTCCACTTTCAAACATACATTTAATTCCTCTGACCTGACTTTCTGGCAAACTGCATTAACCTTGTACATATTTATTTTTTGTTTTTGTTTTCCTACCTGGTTATTATTTGAATACCAGTTTTTATATCAGAATATATGTTTAACAGAATTTTTGTAATGGTAAAAAGTCTTAAAAAAATGATTTATGATATGGATGGTTTTGGAAAATCCACTCAACTCACACAAGTGGGACTTTCATATCAAGAGGCTAAAGCTATTCTGAAAAGACTCCTCTAGTGGTTCCAGTTAGGTTGTGTGGTACACTATCAGAGAGGATTTATCACAGATCAGTCAAAATCACAGACAGGAAAGCCTCCACTGTATCTGTACTCCTCACAGGATCCTCCGACCCAAACAACGCTGTACCGAGTTTGTGGTGTCAAACTGTGGACAGAGTGGAAGTTACAAAGCTAGAGGATAAATGTAGACCAAACATTAGTCATTTCCAAAGCAGCATCATTCCATACGTCAATATACTTGAACAATCAAATTACGTTTCTGCATCAATAACTGTGTCTTTTCTTATTCCATTCTGTGTGCTATATTTAATACTAGCGCGTTGACCTGTGGGGAACCACGGGTCATATTAATACCGATATCTTGGGACTGAAGTTAGTAAATGTGTCGTTCCTGTTTTTAACTTCATTTCCCATCATGCAGCGTTGTACTGCGCTTCCGGTCAACTATCAAGGGCAACGCAACATGATTAAAAGGCTATTGTTTTCCAAAATGACTAATATCTCCCAAAATATTGGTCCTATATCAACTTCCCAAGATATTTAATGTGGAGATTGGACTACTCCTCAACTGTAGGTATAAATTGGCCAGTTAAAAACATCTCAGTTTCTCCGAACTGTGCAGATACACACACAGACACTCTTAGACCTTCCAGTATTATGACATAGATTAGCTCAGTGTTTTCATCCTTGGTTGGTGTGTCCATGAGTGACACACAGATGCCATGAGGTGAACATGTGCAGACTTCTCATTCCCACTGCTGTCCATGTACACCTGCAGTGAAGGCCAGCATCATTAACTTACACAGAGGCTCATAGAAATGGTGACTGTGCCTCTGTAACGCAGTAGAAACTCTCTGGACACCAGCAGTCTTGACCTGGTCTATACGCTATATATTTCCAAGAATATGAATATGAAATGTACAGATTTTCACTCATCCCTACCCTTTTTAATTACCTCTTGGTCTTTTCTGTGCCTGTTTTGTTCTGCTTTTTTATTTGGCATGTGTTTATGTCATCACAATATAATTTATTCTACCTGTATGGAGTATTAGACTAGTGGGAAATTTGTATTGGCATTTACTCCTGATGTGTCAACTGTATCACTGGCATAACTGTCTATTCATTAAAAGTCTTTGACTGGACCAAGAACACAGTGCTATGCTTCTTGTTCTCCTTTTAAAACACATTGGAGGAGTGTGTTCATCTGTTTTGTACCAGGATTAACCCTGCAGGTCATTTAGAGCAGCCAGGTCACCAATCCACAAGTGCAAAGCGCATGTTTGAGGAATAAGTCTAATGCAGTTATTGCATTAGCTGAAACATGTCAGAGGTACTTCCCTGTTCACTGTCTTACTTCTGTTAATGAATCATTGACCTTGACATTGACTGACCTTATTGAATGACCTCAGCAACTAAACTGAAACGTCAAAGCAGCATCTAATTCCAACACTGACACCGATATTGATAATAATTGATGGTGATATGTTAAGAGTAAGTTTGGTCGTCCTATTAAGGCTACTAGGCTAGGTGGTCAATCTAAATCACCTGTAGGTGTGAATGTGAGAGTGAATGGTTGAAGGTGATCCATCCAGGGTAACTCTTTGACGACTCTGGAGGATGCCAGACCACAGATATAATCCCTCCAGCGTGTCCTGGGTCGGCCCCAAGGTCTCCTATCGGATGGACATGCCCAAAA
>JAPQRP010000028.1:28192504-28202587 GCA_037367295.1 Apogon hyalosoma
AACTATTAGGGTCTAAATACACAAATAAATGAACCAAAGACTAATAAAAGTGGGTTTAGCTAAATATGAGCCCTTTACGAGATGTAGTCACGAGCCATTTTCAACAGTTTTTATTGGTTAAATATTTCTAAAACCCTCAGGCCAACGTGAAGCCTGATGAATAGAATCACTTTATGACTAAGAAAAAAAAAAAAAAGACCAAAAATGGATTTACGAGGTTTCCGCCCGGCGGTGATGATAAAATGCTGTACAAATGTTTTATTTTATCTATTTGAGATGAGGACAGTTAGCTTGGCTCACCCATCAGCTCCTAACCAGCAGCAAAACCAGTAAAAGGAGCCAAAATAATAAATGAAGACACTGAAGCAGTCGACCTAAACTGTTTGGCAGGAAGAACTGATCAGGAATCAATATGGGGATCGATAAAGAGTCAGACTGATAAGAGGAGCCAGTGATGGTGTTTGTATGAGTAAAATGGCCTGCTGCTACCTCATGAGGTAGAACTTCTGGACCTGTGACATAATGAGGAACAAAGCTCCTTACCTGAATGCAGCCAGGTACTCGGCATCTCCCATGGGGGGGTCCAGTCCTCCGGTCCAGGCCACGTTGACGTTGAAGCCCTCACCGGCCCCAGAGCCGACCTAACGACAGGTCATATATTTAATGAAACGCTACGACCCGGTGGATCAGTGAGACCGTGTGCTGTTCCGGAGATTCACTCACTTCTGCTGGTGACCCACTGCCAGGGAAGAAGTTCCCATCATCATAGCGGTGAAGTGACATGTAGAGGACATTAGGGTCACTGTAGAACACCTCCTGGGTTCCGTTACCATGGTGAACATCCTAGTGATGAGATAAGGAAAAACATGGGAACATTTACTAAACAAACAGTAGACGAATTCACCCAGGACTCAGGTATTCTATTAAAGGCTTTAAAGGAGTGATATTTTGCTTTTTTTTTGTTTTTTTAATGGAATTATGCATTTTCAAACCTTTCCCTGTGGTCTACATAAACTGTAAATGCTATGTTTGAGTCTGACTTCTTCATTCATTCAACTCCACAGGTCCATCTTCAACCCTATTTCTGAGTAATGACACCAGAAAGGTCATTTTGAGCGCTGGCCCTTTAAATGCAAATGAGCCACTCCATGCCCCACCCCCTCCAGGTTGTTGACTGTACTGCTCTGTCCTGTTCACCCACTTGTGTTCATTAATACAACCAACAACTGAACATTTTAGGTAATCGGCTCAAAGTTTGGACGTATTTTTAGTTTTTACTCCAACCGCTGCTGCTAACAAACAATTTTGTCGTACTCGGAGAAATGTTTGTCTGAAATCTTGACCTAATATGTGCAAATGTCATGTTACTAGTTACAGACGCAATAAATGAAGAAGGAATTAAAACAGGTTGTAGCAATCCATTCGATTTTTGCCTAAATTAATATAAAGACAGTTTTGCAGCACCTGGAGGGTTCACATTTAAACTGTATGAACTACTAGGGTCCAAATACACAAATAAATGAACCAAAGACTAATAAAAGTGGGTTTAGCTAAATATGAGGCCTTTAACAGTTTTCTGTGTAGGTTCATCAGTGTTGAGGCGTGTCTTACCCAGTCCACTATGAGGATCTTACTGACGCTGAGCTTATGTTGAAGCTGTTTGGCTGCAATTGCCACTGAGTTGAAGTAACAGAAACCCCTGATAGAGACAAAGAGAAGAGAGAAAACTACATTCAGTCATTTCAGAAAAAGCAACACTTTTATCACACTTATATCGTATTTCTGGTCCTTGATAGTTGTGTGAGACCTTCTCTAGAGCACAGGTGTCAAACATAATGCCCGTGGGCCAAAACCAACCCGCCAAAATGTCCAATCCAGCCCCTGGGATGAATTTGTGAACTACAAAAATTACATGTTAACAACTGAGGATGTCAAATTCATTTTACTTCAGGTTCCACATACAGACAAATTCAATCTCAAATACATTAGTCAAGTAAAATACGATAATAATCTATAAATAATGACAACTCCAAATGTTTCTCTTTTAGTAAAAAAAAGTAAAATTTCATGAAAATGTTTACATTTGGAAACTATCCTTTCACAAATGATGTGAATAATCTGAACAAATCTAAACAAACTGAAATGTCTTAAGAGAAGTGGGTGTAATTTTACCAATATTCTACTTGTTTCTAAATGTTTTGTGTATTTATAGATCCTCTGTGATCTATAAGGTGTAATGCACATGTGTAAATGATAAGCTGAGGCAGAATATTGCTAAAATTGCACATATGTTTCTTCATACATTTCAGGTTATTCATGTTATTCACATTTTTAATGATACTTTGTAGATGTAAACATTTTCATAATGTAATTTTACTTTTTTTTTTTTTCAATTATTTTACTGGTCTGACCCACATGAGATCATATTGGGCTGAATGTGGAACCTGAACTTAAATGATGTTGACACCCCTGCTCTAAACTAATGGCTCTGTAATGAATACGGTGTAGAGCTACTGCTATTGATTATTCTTGTAATCGATTAATCTCAAATATTTTCTTCGATTAAATAGTTATTTTAATTGGATGAAAAAAAAACAAATTGTGAAAAAGACAATATCTGAAAATGACAATGTCTCCAGTATTCCAGAACCAACTGAAACAACTACAAAAAGTATAAAAGTAAAAGGATATATAAAAAACATCCATATAGAAATACCATCAGTATAAAAGTATATATAAACATATCTATACACAAACAAATATGTGCACTGCAGTCTTCACAAATTTGTATCCAACTTACAACTAACAACTTCATGTGCGTCACAATAAATGTCCATGTGAAACAACAGCGGAACCAATGTTTAGTGGCAGCAAAATTAAGGAAACAAAGCTTTGATTCAGGAAAATTGTAGTTTGTTTTAATTACCTGTTTTAATTTCATGGTGGTTATTTATTTATCTTTTTAACCATATTTTTTGTGTGTTTTGTTTTATTCTGTCTTCTTTCAATGGTGGATGGGAGAGGATAACAGCTTATTATAGTTCATCTATAGAAGCCATTTAGGTTAGATTAACATTGTTCTTAGAATACACTGTATAAAGACAACTGTCTATTACCTTTCAACTAGAACACCTGGAAATACTGTACGTTTCAGATATTACCATGTGTATGAAAATCCAGTAAAAAGATATATAAAGAAATTAAAAATAAAAATGTGAAAATAAAAAGTACAGCATCTATAGGGGCCAGTGCTCAGAAGAGCTGAGACGATAATAATGAGTCAGTTTTGTATCAAGACAAAAAAAAAAAAAAACAACATATCATCATATACAAAAAAAACAAAAAGTATTAATCTTCATTCTGTCTGTCTGTTTTCCACTTCATAAATCTTCTCCATAGTGCAGCTGCTGACAGTAAATCCAGAACAGGAGAGTTTCCTGTGGTCGGTCATGTGACACACACACACACGCACACACACACGCACACGCACACACGCACACGCACGCACACACACACACACACACAAACTATATACACTCATACTTACATTGGATTGGACGGGTCGGCGTGGTGCCCTGGTGGTCTGACCACAGCAAAGCCGTTCTGAGCAGAAGAAGAAGGTGTAATTAATGAGCGTTTCATAAGTCCAGAACTGTGCACAGAAACAGTGAAGGCACTGTAGTCCTGCAATTTAGAACATGGAATAAATCTCTTCCTTGGAGGCAAATTTCATAATGGTTGTTTACTACCTCTGCTCTGTGGTGGATATTGTCTTTCATTCTCTTGTTTTACACCATCGAGGTTAAAACCACTTGTGGTGGAGATGCCAGCAATAACGACTTTTAGGAAATAGTATGTTTATGTTTGGCCACTTGTAACAAAAGGCTCATGTTCATCAGTTTGGACTTTTAATCAGCGTCATGGAGAAAAGGAAGAAAACTGAGGCCGCGATCGAAGGGCTACACACAAACTTTGAAGTGGGTTCGAAGCTCTTCAAACTGACATGAATGAACAAAACACTACACAGCCGCAGACTCTTCACAATAACTTTGTTCTCACAGTTGGTTTTGGTTTGATAATCAGTGGCTTCGTGAGTAAACTGTAATTTCTGTCTGAATGACGGAGCCAAATGAAACAGAACTACATCGTACAAGACTTGTAAAGTATGACGTGTGTCTTCAATCACTGAGTCAGAGATGGTTGAGGCGGCCTACGCTCACCTTCAGCTCCCCTTTAGCCACTCGGAAAGCCAGCTCAACGACGCTGCCCGCTGCCATGCGTGACGCCGTGGACGTGTGCGACTCGTTCCAGATCGTGTCATTATCAACCTGCAAGAAAATAAACAGAGGATGACACCAAATATCACTTAACCTATAAAGACCCAGTGCTACTTCTGGGGCAGTTCCCAAATGATTTTTTTCTCTATTTAACCTTACCAGAGTGATTTATAACCATTTATTATAACATCATCCTCTCTATTTTGCATATTTCAGTATTTTCTTCAATTTAATTCATTTTTTTAAATTAATTTTTTGAATTTATTGATCACCATGCTGAGATTACATTCGAGGATCTCTACATATAACTATTACAAAGTGATTTATCACCATCTGCCATAATATTATCCTCTGCATTTTGAATTTTTTTCCAGTGAAATTCAGGTATTTTCTTATATTTAATTCACTGATCGTGTTGTTCATAAAAGCTCAGATTAAAGTTGAGGGTTATTATATCAGAAATCGAGAAAACTGAAGAAAAAGTGACTTTTTCAGCAAATTTTATCATTAACTGAACATGAACCTAGTGTTTCCATCCATTGTCACTGATCCAACTCCATGGGTTTTACTAGTGAATCAATTTTGTAGAAGATGACGGTGTTTCCACGGTAACTACGGAGCCTCTGAATGTCCAAATGGGTCATATCTGATGACCATGAAAAGATGAGTAACTATTTTATATCAGTTATTTACATGTATTGATAGAATTAGTGGATCAACAGGTATTAAACATTTTAAATCAGTAGTTGGTTTTGGTCACTGGTGTATATTTGGGTTGTTATGGGTTAAAACTGTACTTTCTTGGGTAAATCTACAACTTTGAACATACAATGGGTCATAAAAGCTCATCGATGTCATTCTCTGTATTGCTTGAAGGTGTTCTATTTTACTGTCACCTTATTTCCTTCTGTTTTGCGCTGTGGATGCTTAACAGCTTCTCTGCTCGTCTGTGTTAATGTGCTTCGTTATATGCGTTGCGCTTTTGCCTGTCTACATCTGAAACCCTTGGGGGCAATAAAAAGCACATTCAGGCCTTCTATGAAGACATGGATGACCCAACTTCCAGCTGTGGCTCTGGAATAAAAATGCCTGTTTTGCCAGATCAATTTTCTTTTCCACTGTTTTTTTTTCCTCCTCTGTTTGTTCACAAACTGGCATCACTGTCCATCTGGCTGTCTGACAGTGAAATCCAAGGCATTTCTTTTATCCCTGGTCATGGACATGTTGTTTTCATTAGTCTGACTTGTCATGGTCAGACACGGACTGTCAGGCAAAAGTTAGTTGAGGCCTGAGCCAACTCTCTTTTCCTCTTTAATATCCTGTCTTTCTTTCTTTCTTTCTTGTAATTTTCTCTCGTTTGTCTAAGCTGCTTTGCTTTGAAACAATATTGTCTTTCATCAACGCTGTGATTGTATTGAATAGCTTTCATTAAGAGCTTTGGAATATTATGAACTAAAATAGAGTTGTGTGCGTTTTGCTCTTACCCCTACACCCCGACATGGTAACATCACAAACATTCTTTGAGAGAGAATTCCTGTGGAGAAACAAAGAGTAAAAATAAATGGCACAAATGTATTCAATTTTATTTTAAATCTTACCTACTGAAGGCTAATGAAACATGAATTACACTACTGACTCGCCACGTCTCTTCGAATTAGATTATTCTTGACATATAATGTTTGTAGTACATGTATATACAGTTACAATCACATGTTTTTAATCAACAAAGAACTACAGTATAATCAAATTGGAAGGTGATGCTATATTACAGTTCATGCAGTTGCTGATAAATGACTGTACATAAAAGTTAAATGCTGAAATTCTATAATTTGGTGACTTTGTCAGTCTAAGTTTTAACATACCAGCCAGTTTGCGGTTATCCAGTTTGAGTCTGTTGAGTGGGTTGGTGCCGTAGAGCAACACATGTCGCTCCGTATGCACTGACTGCAGTTCCTCCAGAGTGGCTTTACGACCACGAATACTCTGTAGCAACAGGAAATATTTATGTCATCTTTACACTAAAACTTCAAAAAGAAGTCAATACAAATCTAAACAAGTGGTGCCAGGCACAATAAACCCCGCCCCTTGCATGTATTGTAACTTATTTTGGTAAATTGAGAAATTTCGCCCATTATAAAGAAATTGGGGAAAAAAAAAAGATTTAAAAATTTCAACTTTGACCTACTTTTCCCAAAATGTAATAACATCTATTCTCGGTCACTGGCAATTTATGAACCCAATTTGGTATGAATTCAACCAACAGATGTGAAATTTTGCCCATTATAAAGAAATGGGGGGAAAAAAAGATTCAGAAATTCTGAAAAATTTTTAATTTTGACCTATTTTTCAAAAAATGTAATGACATCTATTCTGGGTCACGGGCAATCTATAAACCAAGTTTGGTATGAATTCAACCAATAGTTTTGCTGCTAAAGTGTTAACAAACAAACAAAGAAACAAACCGAACCAAAAACAATACCCCTCGCCTCCCCTCCAGGTGCAGGGTAATGAGAAATATTACGGGAATAATAAATAAAAATTATACAATAAGCAATAATGTACAGAAGACAGAAGGGTTGCTAGTTTTTAATTGGCAAGAATCTCATGTACGTCTTGAGGAAATTGAAGAAATGTGATGTCGGTAAATTCATTTAGATTTGGTTTAATGACATTGGCTGTGTCACTGTGATGTTGTACCTCACACTGTCCCCTCAGTCCTCTCTCCTGAAGACGGGACCAGATGCTCTGTATTCTCCCAGCATGCTCTGGGTGGCTGCTGTTGTCACCACAGGTACACTGGTGTTTAAGCATCTGAGAGTCATACACCAGGCCTGGATGCAGACACACACAACAACTTTACTTACGCGTATATGTAGTATAAATACACAAAGCACTGTTCACATTCACCCTTAACCAGGTTTGAACATTTTAATGGTGTTAAGACCCACTCAGGACACTTTGAAACCACTTGGAGACCTGACGCTAACTCACCCGTGGTGAAGCGTGGTTTGCTGCTGACTTCCTGTCCAGGTAGGCTCAGGGGTTTCTCAGGTAGAGTGAGAGAGGTGGAGGCGGGGGACGACTGTGTGCGCGACAGAGGCCGATGGACCCCCAGGGCACTGCCGACCCCCCCACCGCCACTCCGTAACATGGGCACCGCCAGCGTCTCCATTTGCCGATGCAGCTGCTGCAGCTGCTTCTGCTGCTCCCATAGCAACGACTGCAGATAAATGAAGGGCACAGATATAATTAAAATGTTAATATGTAATAAAGTAGAGGTTCGCATACTCTGAATTTACTACATGATAAAGATATTTATGAGCACTTACTGCAGTTTACATGAACACTGAAACATTGATATAATTGTTTGTCTTCGCTTAACTAATTTACCTTTATTTAAAATTACAAAATTTTTGCTTAATTCCGATTCCTAAAGCTTTGATCCAAGACCATAAATACTATGTGTCATAAATCTTTACTGTAATCCTCATGGACCAAAAAGCATCCACTGATCTAAAATGTTCAATAACTTTTGATCAACTAATCCTTTCAACACACACAAATAATTCAGTTTCTCAGCTTTTCAGCAGCATCAGAGGCCTTTTTCAGATGCATCCCTAGTCTCCACAGTGAACACAGAAACACTGTTTTCTTCTGAACACTGATTCACCAATAAAACCCACATAGTCTGACAAATGATTGTGGAATAAAGGCTTGTTGTTATGTAGAATTCATTATATATACTTAGCTGAAAAAGCCATGTTTCCTTCAATTTTCTCTGTTTTGATTAAATAACTTTTGAATTTACTGAGATTTTATCAATACCTACATGGTCAGTAAATTAAATACAGGAAAACAGATTTTCACTAAACACCACGAAGGATAACATTATAATAAATAGTGATAAATCACTTAGTTATGATTAACTGTAGATAAAAATTCATTTGGATGTCACCCAAAGATAGTTCTGGTCTTTATGGGTTAATCAGATTGTTTGATTATGGTCCTCTAATTGAAGTGTGAAAAGAATGACAATATGGTAAAACAGGAAGACCAGTAACAAAATTGGTAATTTCTGACGCTGGTTAATAACTAGTTAAATCACTAATATACTTGATACTGAGGGCCCACTGCACTGTAACCTTTAGGTAAACACATGCACCACATCATCATATCAACAGAACTGAACCACTCTGATATATATAGAGTACTAATCACACACACTGCATTTAACGACAACTTGGACGTTGCCAATGGAAATACAAGGCTGCCATCTACAGGACGGAGAAATCCAGGACATTAGTGTGGCCTCGTTCCACTCAACCTGTCATATCTTTTTATCTTACATGTCAAAATGTGATCAAACCTGGTTGAGTATGAGTGTATGCTGAAGGTTGATTTGCTCCTCGTGGCTCTTGGATGCTGTTTGCTCCGCCTCCCTCAGTGACTCCGCCCTCACTCTGCTTGGGTAGGTGGGCTCTGTGGGTGATGATCCCCCACCATCCTCTGAGTCCATCTCCTCAGACGGGATCTGATGTAGTCTGGGCTTCTCACTGGACTTGGTCATCAGCTGCAAGTGCACATTTTGGACAGGAAGAGACTCAGTAGACTGATAAAGAGAGCCGGCTTTGTCTTAGGCTGCCTGCTAGACTCCATCGAGGAGGTGGCGGAGAGACGGATGTTGGCAAACGCCTCCCACCCCCTGCACCACACTGTAGAGGCCCTGGGCAGCTCTTTTAGCACCAGACCCTTACATTCCCTGTGCAAGAAGGAAGGCTTTGGCAGGTCATTCCTCCCCACAGCCATTGATTCAGTTCAGTTTAGAACAGTTCACAGTGATTGCTTGTTGTATGTTGCTGCTGTTAATATGGTGGGATAAATAGTCTTATCTTATCTTAAATACTGTAAAAGACGTCATCAAATAATGAGACGCTGGGCAGGATGCTCGATTTTCCGTATAAAATGTAAACTACTAATGGGTCAGATGCCCCACCAGTATGGATGAGTACATGTGTGTTCAGCTGTCCACACCTTGCCCAGGTGAGTCTGCTGTTTCAGTCTCTCCAGTAGTTGGCTGCTGTGCTGCTGTTGGAGGAGATGAGTGTGAAGAGACCGGGGGCTCTGTGGGAGGGGCTCGGAGCGTGTTCTGCTCAGGGGCTTGTGGGGTTGAGGGCCCCCTGGAGCCAGGTGGTCCAACTGGGGTGGGAACTGCAGGGGAACGGGGTCTAGACCTGGTACTGTAGTAACACAAAGAGAGACAGGCAAGGATGTATGTATGTATATGCAAGAACATATCAGCAACACACAGCACATGCAATATATACATGCCAAATGCGTTTCTGATCATTATTCTAATGTTTCTGTTTAACCCATAAAGACCCAGAGGTACTTTTGTGGTAATTCCTAAACAAATTTTTCTCTATATTTAACCTTTTTTAAGTGATTTATCACTATTTATTATAATATTATCCTCTGTATTTTATGTTTTTTTCAGTTAAAATCAGGTATTTTCCTATATTTAATTCACAGAGCATTAGATGTTCATGAAAACTCAGTAAATTCAAAGATTATTTTAGCAAAACAGACAAAACTGAAGAAAAAGTGACTATGTTAGCAAAATATATCATTAACTGAACATAAAACAAGCATTTCCATCCGCTGTCATATATGGGTCATTCCATGCCAAATCACCCAGGGCTCCACAGGTCACCATCTCAAAAAATTTTTTTAAAAATTCACAAGCATAGTATAACCCAATTAAGGCATGTATGCCAAATTTTGGGTCCATCTGTCCAGTATTCATGGA
>JAPQRP010000028.1:28208816-28220106 GCA_037367295.1 Apogon hyalosoma
AAAAGTTCCTCTTTAGGTGATTATGTCTTATTTTAAATGTGATGAGATATTTGGACTAGAAATGAGAAAAATACACTCAGTAAGATTTAGATTTTTGCAGTGTGTGTGCTATACATGCATGAGAGTGCCCATGGTTTAGTGTGTGATACATGTGCAGGTCAGTATTTGTCTGTAAAACGTGTGAACACAAAGGTGACAGGAGGTGCTGGGAATGATTTAGTCAATATTGACCTAGTGACTTTAGGAGCCCAGAACCAAAGCTATATTTATCTCCACTGTCGTAGCTGCACTTGTCAGGTTATATTTAGCTCCCTTTGAGAGTGTGGTTACACTGTTCAATAAAGATAAATAAGATCTCTTACAGGGACTTTCCACCTTGGCCATGATTAGAACTCATGAGCATAATTATTTTTTCAATACATAAATACGGTGGGTAGAAACAAAATTACAGGTTCAACTGCAAACTGAAACGTGTAGTAGCATGTTTCTGTTGTTGCAGGTTAAAATGTGTGTGTTTATGTAAATAAGGGTTCACATAAATGGACTCACTCTGTTGACTCTTGTCTTTGTGTTTTAGCTGCTGCAACTCCTGCTGTTTCTTGTGCTGCTCCTGCTCTCGCCTCCTCTGCTCCATGTTAAACTGAACCCCCACATACAAAATTAAATTATTACATATACAAAGCCAACAACAAGCTGATTTTAATTCAATAAATGAATGACAATGAATTTTATTTCACCCTACCCGGATTTGTTGGTGCAGTTGCTGTTGGGAGAAGGAGGTGCGGGGCTGATGGGAGAACGGGCTGAGGAGTAACGGTGGGTGCAGGGGGGTGAGGAGCGCCGTGTCCGATCCAGGGCGCACCCCCCGCTCTCCCACCCGGAGGTCCATGGGAAACAAGGTGGTGCACGGCAACGGCACAGCCACCGCCGAATCTGGGAACAGACGGAGAAATTTTCACTCCAACAAAGAGCAGAGTATTTACACAATACAGCGCAGAAACAGTACTTAAAAAGGTGGCAAGTGCATGTAAACACAAGTAAATCATTGTTTGGAGAAAAACTGGGGAATATACTAAACTGATGCTTTCATAACAGATGGTGTGGAGGACCACAAGCCTCACTGCAAAAATAGGGCCATTTTTCAACACTGCGAGAAATGACTATAAATACAGAGCTAAGGATAGAAATATTGTTACAGTACTGGATAAGTTCTATATGCAAAGAACAATCTTACCGATGTACTTTCATCTAGTGTTAATCACTTCTTAATATCTGAAATTGCTACAAAACCTCCATACAAGACACCTCAAATTATGACTATATGGCAGCACAGTTGACCATCGTAAACATTAGAGCTTGTTTCCTAACTGTGTGTGAAAATATGGTTGGACAAAAATACCAAGAAAGAAAAGTCAAACTGCTTCATACCATAGAACAGAACCATAGAAGGAAACAGAATAACCCATAAAGACCCAGTGCTACTTTTGTTGCAGTTCCCAAATTAAACCTAACCTTTCTTAAGTGATTTATCACCATTTATTATATAGTATCCACTTTATTTTGCATGTTTTCAGTGAAAATCAGGCATTTTCCTATTATTAATTTACTGATCATGTAGATGTTCATAAAAGGTCTAATTAAAGGCCAGGGTTATTATATCAGAAACATTGATGAAAAAGTGACTTTTTGTCAATAACCAAATGCAAAAACATGCATCTACACCCACTGTCATTTATCACGTATAACTTAACTTGTTTTTGCTGCTTCATTTTCATGACATATTAAAGCCTCTGCTCAGCCGCATCCAGTATTTTCCACAAATTCAAGCATTTTCCTGTATTGAATTCACTGATCATGTTGTTCATAAAAGCTCAGATTAAAGGTGAGGGTTATTATATCAGAAAGAGAAAATTTAAGAAAAAGTGACTTTTCAGCAAACATATCAAAGACAGAATGTTAAATATGTGTTTCCATCCACTGTCATTTATCAAACTCCATGAACCTGATTAACTAAGATTGCAAATAACGGGCGCAAATTTCCTTGCTCGCACTAAAAAATGCACGTGCTATTGATTTGCGTGTCAAGGGTGATCAGCTAAGACTGCCTTTGTAAATGACTACAGGTACAAAGTCGGACAAAGTTGGAGACCGCCCTATTTTAATGAGGATTTTGCGTGCGCTACCGGTTGTCGTCATGGAGATAGTCCACTGGAAAAACTGCTCTGGGATCTGCCAGCAGTAATGGCAACAGTCCACTGAATGATCCAGACACACGGAAATGTAACGTTGGAGGAGTTTTGTCATAGAAGGTATTGTATGACTCCTCCTTGTGACTGGTCCCAAATCATTCCCTAGTTCATCTAGAAGTTCTAAAATGGCATTTGCAGCAGCACTGGCTTCATTTTAGAGATGGGGGGGGTTGTTGAACTGAATGACTGTCAGGTGCACATAATTTTGTCACACTGTAGCCTAATGTCGGTGTATATTTTTAATCACAATCACAAGATCAAGTGAAGGAGTAGGCTTTGCTACAAGAGTCCCATAAAGTGGGGGGGCCATACGTCTCAATATTTTTTGTTCTGTCATTCCAAAAATGTTGATGCGAGCAGAAAAGATTTGTTTTCTGCATTGCCTTTGGTTGTGCCTACGCTGCCTCCTCGTCACAACAACTGCATCCAGTTTTGCGTGGAGCTGTGCCAGTTAAAACCTGCCTTTCAGACATGCTAAATATAGATGCAATATCAGCCACTGCAATCAATTTTAGGTTTGGTAAATCACAATATGTGTCAAATATATATTTGCATCTACTCCTCCCAATAATTTTGCACATTCTGGCAGAAACGCTCATATCGCATATTCATCAAGGCAAATATGCTAAATGGGTTACGCAAGCTATTTTTCCCATTTGAGAGACCCAACCCTCGGTGTGTCCTGTTAGTAGATAAACTTCAACGTGTTTTTGCGTGCACAGTCAAGTTTGCGCACATTTTTAAATGCGCAAACCTTTAGTAAATCAGGCCCCATGGGTTTTACTGGTGAATCAATGTTGTAGAAGATGGCGGTGTTTCCACGTTCACTACGGAGCCTCTGAACGTCCAAATGGGTCATATCTAAGGACCACGAAAAGATGAGAAACCGTATTTTACACCAAATATTTACATGGATTGATAGGTTTAATGGATCAGAAGTTATTAAATATGAAACATTTTAGGTCAGTTAATGATTTTGGTTGCCAGTGGCTGTTTGGGTCTTTAAGGGTAAAAAAAAAAAAAAGAACACAGAAAAACTGCTGATAGTGTTTAAACACAAGTCAAAAGTGCATCTACTGTTAACCATGTATATATTTTTTATACCTCAGCCATGCACAACAAACCTCTTTGTGTATTACAATCGTTGTCCATCTCCCTCACACACACACACACACACACACACACACACACCCACACACACATTTCCATGCTCTTTGCATGCTGTTGGGGCTATTTGCATTGCATGGCTGAGTCAATGGGAAAGATTGCCTCATCCGGCGCTAAAAACAGGATCCAGGAAAGGAACAGCTTGGGAAAAGGCTGGCGGTGATTTCTGTCTATGTGACATAAACACACACACACACGCACACACACACACACACACACACACACACACACACAGTATGCATACTATCACACATGAGATGAATCGATGTATGCTCAAAAAAATACATACACAAACACAGTCAGAAATGCAGAGAAGTCTCCACATGTGCATAAAGACGAACACAGCTTCCACCCAATCACCTACAGACGCATATAATTTACACTTAAACCCAGATGCACAGTCATCAATATGTAAACACCGAAAACACTTGGACTCGCACATAAAAGGAATTTGCATTTTTTCACATGCAGAACACTCATACACACCTGTACTCATAAGACAGGCTTGAGCAAACATCTATTGCACAAACCTGCCTTGCGCTCGAACTCAACTTATCTCACACACACATACATGCACGTCTTGAAATAACTTAGTGAGACATCATCTTAATACTGCTGTTCCTGCTGCTCGGATGTCAGACTGAAGCGTGTGAAGAAAATGTCATTCATGGAGACGACTGGACTGACGCCAACAGCCGCGCTGGAAATGGGTCAAAGGGAACCACATACATACACTAAGACAAATACGTCAATGCTATTGTTTCATACACACACAGTCATTAAAATGTTTGGGTTAATGTGACAGCAGTATGTGTGTATGTGTGTGTACTGACACTACTCCTCCATATTAGGACGCATGTTTGCAGAGACGGCTTAAATGCCGACCATGGCTGGAATAACAGAAATCCCTCAGCTAACACACACACACACACGCACACACACACACAAATTTTCAGTAATGACTGCAAGAAATAACAAGGCTATTATTCTCTGGAAAAGGAGAGGGGAACATGCTTATACAAGGAAACAAAGGCTGCTACAGTACACACAGATACACAGAGTCAGGAACACCAACGTCTCTCTCATTCCCTACCTCCCATGGGTTATAAATAGCAAAACACGCACTGGTCCAACATTTACCTACACAGGGCCTTTTGTTTTTACAGGGAAACCACATATACACTCGTACACTTGTGACGGGATGCAATGATGTCACTTCCAGTTTCCACTTGTTGCTAAGATGAACAGAAAATGTTGGCATATGTAATGTACGGGAAATAAGAGTAATAAAGGATAATACTAACAAAAGTACAGCGCTGTCAAAAGGCTATGTGGATCAATCATTCTGTTTGCATTCACGCTATTAGGTGATGACAGTGAGATTAGCTTTAGAGCCGAAACGATTAATCTACTTGAATGGATTAAAAAAAATTATTTGCTTATCATTTTCCTGAATCGAAGCTTCGTTTACTTAATTTTGCTGCTGCTAAATATTGGTCTCACTGATGTGTTTAATACGGATGCTCATTGTGACGCACGTGACGCCAGGATCAACACAAACAACATGGAACGTAGCGTTTTCTATATTGGAACTGGAACCAAGCTTCACATAAACTTTCAAAATATCTGGCTTTTTTTTTTTTTTTCAGTCGCACATTAGTTCCAGCTTAAGGTGTTAGTAAGTTGGATACAAATGTGTTGAAGACTGCACTGCACATATTGTTTGTTGGTGTCATTTGACTTTGTTGTTTATATTTTATTTGTACACTTTTATACTGTTGCTATTGTCATGTCTATATAGATATTTTTTATATATTCCTTTCACTTTTGTACTTATTGTGGTTGTTGTTGCAGCTGGTTTTGGATTTGTTTATCATTTTTAGACATGTCTTTTTCACATTTTCAATATTTTTTTTTACACCTATTCAAATAGTCATTGTAACTGAGTTGAAGAAAAATAAAAAAATACATTAATCGATTATAAAAGTAATAGTTATTTATCATAAGTTATATCGATATATCAGGACTGAACTAAACTCGTATCATGCAGGACAAACAGAAAACAACAGGCAGGATGCAAAACTTCCTTGTGTTGGTATTTAAACCTAAAAAGGAAATAACAAAGGAGCCACTATGGAGCTGGCTTTATATAATTGTACTGACCTTTTTCACCTAAATAGCACCAACTCGCAGTTTGACTGCCATTATACACCTCCAACATGAGGACACTATGACGATTACGCAGTATGAAAAGGATGCAAACGAGGGTGAGAAGTTCTGTGCCCTGACATTACAAATAAAAAATAATAGAAACCTATAAAAAGAAATCACTTTTATTCTTCTGTGACACTTTATTAATTAAAGAAATAGAAAAATCTCTTTAACCACTGGCCGTTCCGTTACCAAGTGAGCGGCTACGTGTGCTTCTGAATAGTAAAATAAGTGATAATAACATACATACCTTGTTGCCAACAGGACTTTAAGTCTACAAACAGTGTAGTGGTTTAGTCTCTAGACCTCTGCGACCGCATTTAATCCCTCCAGTCTTTCCGTTTCCAAGTAATATGAGGCTTTAATGTTTTTACTTCTCTTAAAGAATGCTATAATGTTACAGGTCATTACAGCTGCATGTTGTACAAGAAAAACAAATCTTGACCCTGCAGCTGAGATTCTGTGTTGATTTTTATTTAAGCAGCACTGTGTTCTTGTGTAAATAAAGCCATTGTTGAGAAAAAAAACAAAAAAACCCATGCAGATACTGAACATATGAGCAACATGTCCACATCATGAAAACAAAGAATAGTCCATAATACGTTTGTTTTGGAATGTTTAAAGGTGTGGGTTTTAGTAAGAGTAAGAATAAGAAAAGACTGCAGTCACAGCAACGAAAATGTGTTATTTTTTAACATGATGTCACAGAATGAAGTGTGAGCTGCTCATCTCTGTGTGATTAACATGGAAAACAGTCTGAGTCTGGTAACAGGCCGTTGGGAATGTGGTGAGTTATCTGACGGACTAGAGATTAAGCTTATATTTTCTGCGCACAATAAAATTGCAGGTGAAATAATTTGCACATGTGTGTAAATGTAGATAGAGTCCATCCCCTGTCCTGCATTTAAGTAATCTGTCAGCTCCTCCTCTTTGCATTGTCTTTTATTTTCAACATGATGTTCTTAGTCAGGACTGGTTCGACAGGTAAGACCAGGACGTATGAAGTGCTCTGCCTGTCTATCTCTGTCTTGCTGTCTTTCTTTATGCCTTGCTGACTGACTATCATGTCATAGAGCAGACGCATGTTAACAGAAAAGACCATGAGAACAAAAACTGCACAGGGAAACTAAACTGCTAAGGATTACAGCCAACGAACAAGGACACCAAACATAAAGTGATGACAGTTCAGAACACATAAAAGGACAGTTATTCAGTGATCTTCAACAACATTACAGGCACCAGTAGTAAAAGACACACATCTATCAGGACTTTATACAAATACAACATCCACATGAGCAGACACCACCTCTGTGTTTTGTCATCTGTCCAAATATAACTACACCGTCTTCTGTTGTGACTGTACTGTCTGCATGGCTGATTCTAAATCACACTAAAGCTTTTACAAGTGACACATACTGTACTTTCAGTAGAAAAAGATATCATACGTCTGTTAGCGGAAGGGAAAAGGGTTTGACTGCAAGTCACGACCATTAACAGTGTGAAAATAAAAATAAAAGTACCCAGAGTTATTAGAAGAATGACAAAGTGGGAGAAGATCTGGCGAAGAAGAGTGGCTTTAAAAAGCAGAGGGATTGAAAGGAAGAGAAAAAGACTGGGACTGGGAATCTCAGAGTAACTCACAATACAGTACGATTACAATGACAGTATCACAATATGGTCATTCTGCGCTACTTCTGATATGCTGATGACACTGCAAGATGATTATCTACAATACCTGGAATCAAGATGTAGAAACCATAACATTAAAAGGCAAAGAGCAGGAGAGATGCATTTATTTACTCCACTGAGTTGTTGGTTTCATGGAATTTGAGAGTGCAATGTCATGTGACATCATTCCATGTGTATGTGGGGGAGAATATTTTAAAAAACCCCTGCGCGTTTTAATAATAATACTGGTATGAGGAGACAGTACGATACATCACATCATATGGTGTATGCCCATTGGGATGTGGAATGATGACATATAAATGATAAAAATATATACTATTACATATCGTTAGCTTCATAGCATAACTGTCTAACTTGTACACAAATGGACAAAAGAACTGGGACACACTGAATTCAGGTGTTTCTTTTCTAACAGGGGTCTGGGATACAAAACAATAATGATAAATGTCATAATACGTTTTACATTGTAATAATTATCAAACTGATAATTATTATTGATGTTTATATCTCAACTCAGCATTAACAGGAGATCTTACAGCTGTTGCCATGATGTGTCCCTGTACTTTTATCCATTTGTATATGAGTTAGGCAATTATGTTATGAGGCTAATATTACACTGCTGCATCACTAACATTTTTTTTTTCCTTTAGGCATTTTGTATTCTTTCCTTTCCACTGATGCTGGAACGAAAAATGCAATAATGACAGAAACAAACACAGATGTCAGTAAACCTGACAGAAATTGTTTGTGCTGAAGCTTCAAAATCACAGCTTCTTAATCAAATTTACCGCATAATAACAACATTGTCAAACTATATATAGTCACCAAGATGTAACTTACCCATATACCCCAATTCCTGTAACAGCATCACAGTGATTTATATGGGTGCACTGAAACTTTTCTAGACAGTACAGTATTATTTCTTATCTCTGTCAGACCTGCAATATATGTTGCAGAAATGCATGGGTATCCTGGTAATGCCAATTAAAAAATGACACTTGAGGCTCTTTAAACCACTAAACGTGTGTGTAGGCGCATAAGGAGCTGCTCCACAGCATCACTGATCCAAGTTTACAGCATGTCTCCTCAGTTCTTTGCCAAAGAAAACAGTTTTCATTTCATCTAAAGCAAACAAATGCAGGGTCAAAGCTGCAGGTTCAAGTCTGGCTTTTCTTTTCTTAAGCAAGTGGACATGACTGATTATATAAAAGAAAACACCAAGAATTTCGGAGCTGGGAATGAAATAGTCAGCTATCAAGATACACTGCAAAAGTAGTTTTAGCAAACGTGTTTTGCTTCATATCTGTAAATCGATCACAGTAAACCAGTACGTGGTTACAGTTTCCTTTTTTAGATTTGCTCGTTGAGTGACAAACACATTGTCAATTAACGGCCTCATTATTTCTGTACTGTGTTTATTGTAAAAGGCCACGAGCTTTGCATGTGTAATTTAGTAAATTAACTGCCACTTACTATTTTTCACTTCCTGATTTAGAAAAACAAGAGCTGTACTTAGTGCTGAAAGTGCATTTTAAGCCTTCCTCTATGTAGTTGACTCATCTATTGTGTGCAATTCTAAGGACTTACGGTATACAGAGATTTATCAAGAACAGGATTTGAAATATACACCTTACTATTAATATATTGTACTGGCAATTTAAAGTTATGTGTCCTGTCATGCAAAGCTAGGCCGATGCTCAAGGTTTATTCCCTACTGTTGTTTTTTTTTTTTTTTTAATTTTTAAATTGATGTGGACTGTGTAAATGTTTAAGATACAAAGATATATTTCGGACACAAAGTCAACCCACAAAAGGAGTGATGTGCATGCATGTGACAGACACATTGTGTGTAGGTGTGCGTGTTATGCGTGTGCTTGTTTGTGTGACAGTAACAGAGGACGGCTGATGTATAATGCAGCATGGGTCCAGTTTCCTAAGTCCTCACCGAGTTTCCATAAACATCCAGGACTGCTGTCTGTTCGGTCAGCAGGACCATTCACCCACATACACACATCTCAAACGGCGACTACATCTCCTGTATTGTGTTACTGCTGTTAAAACATGTGTACAAGCATTAGCACCGCAGGAAGAATACCACAGACCGAGTTCAACACGGAGAATTATTTACAGCCGCACTGAAAATCTCTCTCTCTTTTTATTTCTTTGCCTCTTTCCGTCTAAGCTCCACTCGATCGGTGGGGATCAGCTATCGCACCTTGTTTCACTCACTAATGTATACCACAGCAGGAGTTTGACACAACAGGTTTTCTCCTCTTACTAGATATGTCAGAGGGAAAAAAAAAGCACCAAATAAGCATAAACATAACACGCAGGCAGTTGGAGCAAATGATAAATGAAGTCAAAGGCACATACCCGTGTTTGTCTTGTAAATATCCGGCTATGTGAAAACCCCAGTAGCACTTCTGCCTCAGCCAGCTCACAGCAGGATCTATAATTAGACGGAGCTCTCCACTCCCCTCCAGTCATCTTTTACTGTCGGCCACATCCTCTTTTCTTTAACTCCTTCTCTTTCTTCTCCTCCTCCTCTCTCTCTCTATCTGTGCCTCTGTTTGTTGATGCTGTCCGACACCAAACTGTTGATTTCACCATTTCATTCACACAGTAGTAGCACCTTGTAGGGGAGCAAATAGGTGTTTTTACGACGTACGTACAGGCAGGGAACAAAAAAAAAAAAAAAAAAAGCCCTATCTGGTGATTTTCACTTTGTCCAGTTACTGCCAGGAATTAAATGGAAGTCTGAAAGCAAACATGTGCAGAACGAAAAGAGCTGTCTCATAAAACAGAGCAAAGATGCCAAACAAGATCTGGACTAACTGATCATTCATCTCTGGTAAGAATCCTGTTGCACAACTAAATGAACCAAAATAACTCTGTGTTTAATTGTCACCCTTTGGCCGGTGATGACCATCAGCTTTTGACTTTAAAATCCATCCCATAAACAAGGATTGTAACCATGGTAACGGTGGGGGGGGGTGTCAGACCAGCAGGAAGTCGTGTCTATAAAAACACAACAATGAGAGAACCAGGGTGGCTTCCTGTTTAAGAGCTGAGTTTAGACTCCCATTTCCTCCCCTCTACTCCCCCTGTTGTTGTTGTGACGTTGCTGCTGTAGTGCCCTTGAGCCCTGTGGCACTGAAGACTCCCGTTAGAATACACGCTTGGACTATCACACCAAAACAACCATCTCCCTTCGGCTCCACGGGGAGGTAGTCTCTCTTGTTGTCTTGGTCGTTCTCTCACTCATTAAAATCACTGTTCAGATTATGTCTGTGTTCATCTTTAGTGAAAAGACTTACGGTAATATCCATTAACAACTCAGATTAATGACTAACAGTGGCCCTGAAGGCAACACGCTAATGTTCTCAACACAAACTCCAGAACAAACACACCCATTACAGAAACTTGGAAAACTACTAAGTAAACCATTCACCCTCCAGTTAGGCTATGTTTCACTCATTTGTGGGACTGAGTAACTTTAAAAATACATTTACGTTTTTTCAAGTCACACACAACAAAAACATTGTGCTTTTACAATGAACAAGACATGATTCCCCTGCACAGGTCATTTTTGCTGACTGTCACTACTTTGGCAAAGCATTTGCTTACTTTAGCTGAGGGGAAGTGTTGTGTCAGTGGGATTGTCAGGTGATTGTACCGACACATCCATCCCTGTGGACTGTCTACTCGTTGACATTTGAGATTCTGTAGGTGGTGCTGTTTGTTTTCTTTGTTGGTTCAGCTGGTGCAACTTTTGTTCAAAACGCTAAATTAAAAAAAATATCTGTTCTTCTTGCATCACTTTAGTTATAATAGTTTGTGAAACAGTTTTTTTTTTTTTAAGGTTTAGATTTATGCAAAAGGCTTCATCTGGTTTGTGCAGAGACTCTTCATTATAGAGTTATTAGGATCACTTCTTACAGAATGTGTGGGATGTGATGATGCATTTGCAAAAA
>JAPQRP010000028.1:28269225-28279584 GCA_037367295.1 Apogon hyalosoma
TTCCTGAAAATTTCATGGAAATTGGTCCAGTAGTTTTTGCGTAAAGTTGCTGACAAACAAACAAACAAACAAACTGAACCAAAAACAATACCCCTTGCCTCCTCTTCGGGGGGCGGGGTAATAAACAAAACCACATAGACATAAGATGATCACAGGGGCATTAGCCTATGTATTCACCTCTATACTCATATACAACTAAACAGAGAAAGCGGTATATATCTTGTGATATAACATTAGATCCTGTTCTGATCAAATATAATGTGTTTAGTTTTTGTGCATATTTCTGGTGTAATTAAATCTTTACAGGAAATAATCTTTTTTTAAAAAAGAAAGAAAAGAAACAAAACAAATATTGCCTTGTTAATATTGTGATATATTGCGATATATCGTATCATGATCCTAGTGTTGTGATTTGTATCGCATCGCTGGATTCTTGTCATTACACACCCCTACCTGTAATGCAGATAAATGTGAACAATCCTCTATGTGAGAGCAGAAATCTTATAATATTATGAACGTTTTAATTAGATAATGTTTTTCCCTCATACCAAAGACTGATATCAATGATAAGAGTAATTAAAACAGTAGGATGTTTCTGAATTTTCACACACTGTCTGTCTGACTTAGATAAGATACAGTTAGATAAACTTTATTGTCCCCACAGGGAAATTTGTCTTGGCTGTTGAAAGCATGAAAACTGCAACAAAGCAGGAAGAAAACATCATTACGCAACATAAAACGCTTCATACACTCAGATAAAGATGCATCAGGTGTGTGTATCTGCCATTTGTCTCTGTTGCTGAAGATTGATGAAAACAAACTTTTCAGGCCAGAACTTTGTGTTTTCTCTGGTGTTTTCAGTGAAAGGTTACACCTCTCCTCTCGGCTTCGCTCTGTGGGAATTTATTAAGAGACAGAAAAAAACGAGCGAGAAAGAGAGACAGATGGGTTTTCCTCGCAGGATATCCTGTTCTAAGTGGAGCTGCAGTGACCTCCTCACCCCTCTTGACCTGTGACCTGCTCATAGTTTAGGATCACATCTCCAGCGTTTCCTAATCGCCCTTTAACTCTCTATTTTCTTCCAAAATCTGCTCTCCAACTCCTCCATCACACTCACAGGTGTCACTTCATCTCTTTATTCCTGCATTTGTTCCCACTCAGACCAGACTGCAGCGGTCATCGTCTCCTTTCTTGTCGCAATTTATCTTTATTTAACGTTTAAACGTGATTTGTTTAAAGTGTCCTTAAACACAAGGTGAAAGGTTTGGCTTTGAAACTGAAAAATAGTCAGTGAGAGATACTATATGTTCTACAGTCCTGGAAAAAATTATTAGACCATCAGAAGTCATCAAAAACAACAGTTATGCAATCACGTACTAACTCCTGTGTGGATCATGTGACTAAAACAGACAGAAAAGAAAACATGGGATAAATAAAAGCACTGTTTTTGTCGGTACAACGCCATAGATACTGATGTCAGATTTTGGTTATTATCGAGAAACCCGTGGAAAATGTCTACATATCAGCTGTGAAATAAACTCTGATGAGCTATTTTTGTTGTTATCATTATATTTGTCCAAATAAATGTACCTTTAGTTGGACCAGGCATTAAAATGAGCAAGAAATTGAAGAAAACAAGGGTGGTCTAATAATTCTTTACGCAACTGTATATATCTGTCAAATCAATTTTTCAGATCCTTTATATATAGAAGGACTAATACCACGTTGTATAAGTGAAAGAAAAAGTTTGCTTATATTGTATAAAACATTATATTAAAAAATCTTTATTTATATTACCCCTTTTTTTTGCATGTGTGTGCTTCATGGACACGTCCACAATCATTTATACATGTAGATAAATGTATGTTCGCATAAGTAAATGTAAATATGTTTGTTTACATTTATAATCTTTATTACTTGTCATGTTATTGTTCTGCAAAAGTAGGATGACCATGAAAAGTATGGATTTTCACATATTACTCGTCTTTTTTGTATTGCACTGGAAAGTCTATATTTATATGATGGTATTCATGCAGCATTAAGATTCCTAAATTACATTTTTTTCCCCTCTTTCTTTCTGTGAGCGATACTGACACCCCTTTTTCTTAAAAAAAAAAAAAAAAAAAGAGAGAGAACAGTGTACTTTTTCTCAGTGATGTCCTGTGTTATATGTTGTGAAACTGCTTTGAAAAAAAATTTGAATAAAAAAAATTATATATAAAAAAAGTAAAAGTTATATAGTGATAGATATTCTATAATATAAAAATACACTTTTTTTTTTTTTTTTTTTACTTTGGATAGTTGATTTAATATCAGATTTTTAATGTTCAATGTGGAAGAGTCGTGTGTGTAACTATATGTAACAACAGTGCTGAGGTTCGGAGCAGAAAGTGTGACCACTAAAGGACATGAGGACTTGATTATAAGTACTTTTTTATTAATTCTTCCAACTTCTTAAGATAACATTATCAAATTTCGCAGCTTTAAAGATAAATGTGTTTGTTTTCAGTCTGGCTTCTGAAATCTTAAATGTTCCCGTTGGTGCCTTAACACCTGTCACTCAGGAGCTTGATCAGCTGCCGTATCTGTCCAGTTTATGGATTAAGGTGTGTTATCCTGTAAATATGTAATGTCGATGTTATATATTGATGTTTTCAAGGTTTCCTACTTTTGGACGTCAACTCTTTTCATGCACTCTGCAGTGTTCATCGATTTCACTAAGACTGAGCTAATTCTGAGTATTTGAAAAGGGAGTAAATAATGACAGTAAATGACGCTGTGGAAGACAAATTGTATGATTGTAATAAAGCACAAGAGACTGGGCACATTTTTTGTGATTTTTCACAACACACCGCTGCTCCTTTTCACCTGCTTTTACAATATACACAGATATTTTTGAAAAAAAAAACAAAAAAAACCCCCAAACATATATATGAAAAGACAAAAGACTGCAGATTCATGAGTCAAGTTCCTGTGTTCTGGATTTACTGACAATTTTGGGTATTTAACAAAGAACTATTCATAAAGACACCTTCCCCTGTTGGTGCATCATATTTTAGTTGGAGGATAGTGGAAAGTAGGAGGAACTTACATCTGACATAACAATGAGTCATTAAAATGATCCCAATTTGACTATAAAGACATGAACAATTTGAATAAATCCATTGTTGGCTTTAATCCAAAGTTAAATCGGTTTCCTTCTGACTCTTTTTTTGTCTTCCCCACTTTCTCTTTGCACCCCTTTCTCCTCGCCCACTCGAGCCCTCCCACTCAGCGGTATAACTGGAATCCATTAGCTGATGAATGGTTGTTTGTGTTTTTTTAAGCTCGACAGCGCCACGCCAGCCTGTGTGGCCAAACAGAGTGATAACAAAACATTTGCTGTGATTAGAGGAATAATTAGCCAATCATCCCCTGACCTGAGGGCCAACCCTGAGGTCAGAGAGGCACAGAGCGCTCTGGTTCCCAGGTGGTTTCCCACGAAAAACAATCCTTCCATCCGTCCATCAGCTGCAAACTAAAGATATAGAGGAGTCATTGTCTTCAGATAAGTGACACACACTTTTTTGTGTCTATGTTTCTACATCTATGTCTGCATGCGTGTCTCGCTCTGCATGTGCAGATCCCAGTGGACCCGGTGCAGAGTTTGTCCAGAGAGGCTGTGGTGGAAATCAGAATTTCCTGCTTCCTGTGGCAAAAGGAAGTGCTACCGTCGCTGTCCCCTTATCGCTGGATACACAGACGGCACAGAGGGAGGGAAGAGGAAGAGGAGGAGGAAGAGGAGAAGGAGCGAGAGTTTGAACAGGCTAGACAAAGGGAAAAGAAGTGAAGAGGGAGATAGGATTGGAAATGATAATGGACGGAAAGAAGGAAGAGCAAGTGTATAATGTCTCCGTGGAGGCCTTTGGTACAGTGATCAAGTGTAATCTCCTTCCCATCTAGTGGCATTTACTTCATGGGCTATTGAGATCCTATCAGCTGCTCCTTTTACACAGGCTGTTAAAGGTGCGAATGTTCCCTGTAGAAAATGTACAACGATAGAATGCAAGGATCATTATCGTTCCACTTTGCAGAGACAGTCACACATCAAACCCACGTCTGCATAAAAGGGAGAGCCAGGTGTGACATGTCATGCATGGACATTTCTGACTGTAAACATAGAACCAAACCTGCAGGAACTAAGACACATCGGTTGAACATGTCAGAGACAGTGAGGTCCAGGAGCCCCTTACACTCTGAATAGGAGAGTAAATCATCTCCACACATAGACCTATATCCTACATGTATTTTATACTTTGCATTACAGGATGACACTGTTGAATGTCAGCTTTGTTAACTTCAATTCAACAGACAAATAACGCATTCAGATTACTTCTCAATGGCAATATAGTGAAATGCTATACTATGCAATACTATTGTTATCATCAGTGTTGGGAGTAACACGTTACAAAAGTAATGCATTACAGTAGCAGATGACTTTTTGCTGTAACACCGTAGTTAAGACATTACTAATCAATTTGCAGTAATATTTTACTCAGTACATGTTCAATATGGAGGACCACACCTGCCACATTAAATATATATTTATATGTATATACACAGAAATAATGAAATGAAATGTAGTGAAATGCAAAGGTAATGAAATGCCTTTAAAAAATGTTTGTATCATGGCTTGGCACATGAATTAATTTATCAAGTAATTTTATATTTCTGTATATATATTTTAATATGGCAGGTTGGGTCCTAGATAGTTCAATAACGCTTTCATTACACCACACTTTTCACCCATAACTGAATAGCTCAAATGAAAAACAAAACACCCAAAAACAGCAGGACAGTGAGAACTTAAGGAATCAAAAATGCGTCTGTAAAGTTCTATTTCCTGTTGGTGTTCAGCCAATGGGTGAACACGGCAGAAGACAGTCCGTTGTCCACATGGACGTATGCTCATTACTAACCCTAATCCTGCTTTACAACGCTAGTTAGCATTAGCATGATCCCTGTGATCAGCAATGACAAGGTAAGCTAATGTTTCTATGACTAGTTAGAATTCTTTATCAATTGTGGATTTATCTACCAGCGTCGGCCACCTTAACTTTGTCTGCTGTGGCTTTTTTAGAGCTTTTTGGCTATAAACAGCTACTTGCTAAGAGTAGAATCACAGTTGCTAAGAGCAGTAAAATAAGTTGTTGTAAAAGCAAAACAATAAAAGGAGCTAAAACACTGTAGCTACACCGAGCTGCAGAAATAGGTGAAAAATCCATGCAGTTTTGGTATAAGCAGCCCTGGACTGCACATCCTTTTAGTCGTTACACTACACAGCGAATTAAACTTAAACGCAACAGTTTTAACTTATGCTGAAGATTCAATAACATTTGCTAGAGCTTTTGTTGTGGGTCTGTGTTGTGCTGGGAGCCAATTGGTTCTTAATAGCTCCTTTTCAGTGTCAATAGTAGCTCATGTTTCACAAAGCATTTTGCTGAAATTTCAACCTGAGTCCTCAACACAGAAACTACAAACTGCCAGTCATTGGCTTAGAAATGTATTTAACAACAAAAGACTAATTCTGTTAAAATGGAAACATAAGGAAAAATAAGATATTTACTAAGGGGGAATTAGAAATATTTGATCTAACATGGCAACCATTCGTGGACTTCTTTGATGCTGCAGATGTATGACTACTGAGCTTGATCTGATTCTGATAGTGATGTGATGTCCTCTTCTTGATGTTTGTTGAGTTATCGATTTGCGACTGAAAGAGATTTACAAAAAAAAAAGAAAAGAAAAAATAAAGAAAAAGAAATGTACTCTGCAAAAATCTAAATCTTACCGAGATAATTTTCACTTGTTCCATTGGCAGATTTTTTTGCTTAATACTTTTTTTTTTTTTGGCTTAATTCAAGCAAACAATCTGCCAATGGAACAAGTGAAAGTTAACTTAATAAGATTTATTGAAATAAGATTTTCCAGATCTATTGTCTAAAAATAAGTTCTTATATCTCACTGAAAAGTTCCTCTTTAGGTGATTATGCCTTATTTTAAGTGTGATGAGATAGTTTGACTAGAAATGAGAAAAATACACTTGGTAAGATTTGGATATTTGCAGTGTATTTAACTAATATTAACATGGCTGCTAAGAAAAACAACAACTCCAGCACAGATGTCATGTGACCACAGAAGCATGTGAGAATCTTACATATTGAAAGTGTAAGTTCTTGGAAATGCCAAAGTAAAAAAAAAAAGTCCAAGGAACAGATATGTAGATGAAAAGAAGAAAAGGAAACGGCATGTAACATGAGGATGATCTTCAGGCAGCAGATTGGAGAAAACACAGCTGGAAAATGACAGATTATCAGGAAAAGAATGAGAAAGAGACTAAGAAGTTGAAAATGCATAGCGGAGACTTTCTGCAGGTTGCAACAAATTTCAGCCACTTGAAGTGTGAAGGAGCAGGACAGACAACGAAAAAGAAAGAGAAAAGGAGAGAGAGGGGGGGAAAAGAGATGTTTGGGATCAGGGTGGGGAGGCTTTCAGCACTTGGGATTGTCCCAGATGGACACAGACCGCTCCCTCCCTTTATAAACACCCGATGGCTTCTACTTCTCCTTGCCAGAAAAAATTGCTTTGCAGGGATTCTGGGACACTCAGCAGCAAATATGAACAAACTGACACTTTGTATTGTTTCCTCTTTTCTTCTGTCAACTACAACTGCCTCCCCAGTACCACCGCCACCACCACCCCATTCCCTGCCATTTCCAAAGTCAACACACCACTAAATGCCGGGCTGACTCACTTCCACTGTGGGTGGCTCTGTTTCCAATTTTCTCACCACCTCAGCCACCCCACCACCTCCAACGAAAAGAGAAAACTTTTGTCCAGAAAATGAAAAAAATGCCAACAAGACATGCAAAAGACACTTTTCTGCATTTCTTAGTGTTAAAGGGACAAAAGCGTGCATGGAAGTGGAAAGCGTGCAAGCTTCTCCCACTGCCTTTGTGACTCTGAAATGGTTATCACTGTTTTCCTTCCTTTCTTTCTCTCTGGGAGAGCGTGGGAGCGCCCTCAGAGCTGCACTCAAACCACGGGCTCAGAACAACAGGAGGAAGCCGGTAACCTGAGTAAGATGGGCCGGGCAGAGGGAGAAGGAGAGCAGCCGAAGACGGGAGGAAAGAGGACAAAGTTTCACATCTTACAGGTCTGCGCTGCATCTTGAAAACATCAAATCTTGAAACTGACACGAGTGGAGAAACCAAACACGCGCTTAGAAGTCAACCTGCTGTATTTCCCACAGGCTCGGAGCGGTGTTTTCACATCCACTGTCATCCGTCTGCAACCCAAACACACTCAGCGTGAAACTGGACAAGTCGTCCCCATCGCGGCTTGTGTCTTACCAGTCTGCGGCGTGAACATTCAGCGTGAGGAGCGTCTCACCGAGTCCTGTCATTCACGTACAGTTCAGTCCAGAGAAAGAGCGGAGAGGACACCAAAACCACTCATACACACGCGCGCACACACACAAACACACACATGGACGGGCACAGTATCGGTTCCTTCTGTCCAAGTGTTGAGAAAGTGAGGGGCCGCAACAAAAGGCAACAGAGGGAGGGTGGGAGAGATCGAGGTAGAGAGAAAGAGGAGAGAGAGAGCGAGAGATTAACCCCTATGAGCTGACTGGTGGACTCTCCCTCCCTCAAACACACACACGCACACGCACACACACACACACACACACACACACACACGCACACACACACAAACACACACAGTTGGCTCAACGTATCACTGACTTCTTGTGTTTTCCCTCAAGTGCCAAGAGGAGGAAGGGAGACCTAGAGTATACATGAGTGTATTCTATGGTCATGAATGTGTGTAGTTCAGTGTATGTGTGTGTGTGTGTATTTAAAGGTAGGAGGGACCGGCTGGCTCAGGTCCAAAAGCAGCCAGCCTGGTAGAAAAAGACAATAGCAGGAAACGCTATATCAGGAGGAGGCAAAATACCAGCACAAAAATAATTAACAGACAGTGAAAAACAATGACATCCACAGTGGAAAGCACAGCCTGCAGCCGCTGCTAAACAATGATAGTGGAAACATTTTTTTTCACATTACAACAGGATATAAAAAAAAAACCAAAACACCTAAATCCAAAGAGATCTGCACGGTTAATGATGATTGTCAGAAATGTTGGCGTCTGCAGGTTTCAAATTGTTACAGTTAAAGCAGCTGTGTGTGATATTTAGTGCCATCTAGAGGCCAGTTTGCAGATTACAACCCATGTAAAAGTTTGTTTTGTCTGGACCGGGTTTTTTTTTTTTTTTTTTTTTGTTCTAGGTACACATAGAAACACATGTTTTTCTATAACAATCGCTAAAAAATGAAGAAGATGTGGAGCATGTGCATAAAGCTTACTTGGTTCTGTCGTGCCTGATCCCATATTTCCTCCTGGTTGCAGTGAATATTTATTGTTAGCTATGGTTGTTTGTTGCTCATTGTAATGAAAGAGTAACCGAAGATTTTGATTCAATATTTTCAATAAGCTCAATAGCTGTAGTAGCACAAGTGCTATTCTGTAGTCCGCCATTGTTTATATTTATTTATTTATTAGTGATACAGTTAACAAGACATAGTGGAAAGAAAAAACAACAACAAATAAACAAAAGACAAATCGAGCAAGTACACAAACAAACGACAAACAACAACATCATATTACAATGAAAAAGATAATAAATGTAAAGAGCAACTAAACCATGTGGATTGATCAGGGGCAATAGGGAAAATGGAGGGAGGGGGGTGAAAGTGAGAAAGGGGGGTGAGAGTGCAAATAATTATTATAATAACGATAATGATAATAACGACAACACAACAATATATAGTAATAATACTATGTCCTTTCATATTTGCTATTACTGTGGCGGTGTCAGCCACAGTGACAGTAAAAATGAGTTAAATAATTCAATATTTATAATAATTTATATCAATTCATATCAATCAGAGTTTATATTTATTAATTTAAATTAATATGGCTATGGGGGGGTGGAGCCAAGCGCACAGAGCCAGAGGAGGGGAGGACACCATCACCCTCTCACATGACCTCCAGCCCCCCAAAAACACAGCCACAGCCCAGGGACCAGGCCAGCCAGGACCAGGCAAGGGGTATTCCTCCTCACCCCTTCTCCCCACCTTCTTTTTTTTTTTTGTTTGTTTTGGAGATGGCCCAAATCTAGTCCACTCCACAGTTGGATCACTCTCAGACATTTTGGAGACAGTCTGTCCAGTGGGAGGTGGTCTTTTTTTTTTTTTTTCCTATATAAGGGATAACGGTTGAGGTACCCAAGCCAGCTACCCCCCGCTGCCCTCGGAAACACCACCAGGGGGCAAAGACTCAAGAGAGGTAGTCCGCCATTGTTGTTGTTATTGTTGTGAAGTGGTGTCTTGCTTCTGGGGTGAAAGGTTAGAGAGGTGGAGCTATGACGCCATCGTTTTTGAAAAGTTGCGGATTGGTCGTACAGACGAAGACGTGGCGTTTTCAAATTTATCCACTCTGGGACCTGGTTTCAAAAAGTTGAGTGACTGAAAACACCAGTTTCATGAGGACGAAGCGCCTATCTGATCCAAAACTTTTGCAGATACGACTGAAGCTGTCTCGTATGGACAGGGCCGAAGAACGGGAACTGGTTTCCTCTGTAAAAGAACGACTCATTTTAAGGAGAAGGAAACACGGTGGCTGCCCTGAACATTACACACTGAACCTCTGAGACTTTTCCAGATCAGGACAATTATGACTGTAATTTAAAGGTTCAATATGGAGTATTTGCATGTATTTATGTGCAACAAACTATGTACTTGCAAATCTTACATATTACAGACAACTTGTTAGCATAGAAAATGTAGTTGTGAAACATCAACAAACAGCTAGTTGCCTGGACAAAACAGACATCAACACATACACAAACTTAACATCTTACATACTGAACCTTTAAAGGAAACAAGCTCCAGAAGTAGCTGTTTTTTATGAGAGGAAATGCCAAGTTACCCCACACACCACATCATGACACACCAGCTGGGTATGAGCTGATAAACTCTGACTGGGCTGCACAGTTTGCATTAATGCTTACTCGGTCTATGCTGGTTTCAGTTTGTAGTTTTTAATAATACAAAAATAAACATACAATTTTCAAAAAAAAAAAAAACATCACAAGAGACTCAAGTGCAGCTTTATAGTAATGTTAACTTCATCATTTCAATATTTAAGGTGTACAGTTGTGATCATAAGTTTACATACTCTAGTTTTTCATCCTCTGTATTGGCCCCGCCCCTTTAACATCAATGACAGATGTTAGTCTTTTGTGGTAGTTGTGGA
>JAPQRP010000028.1:28349396-28385302 GCA_037367295.1 Apogon hyalosoma
GGCCACATGGCGCTGCTCGTCCGTTCAGTGACATCGTGTGCTCATGGCTGCTTGAATGATGAACTGGGAATGACTTCCTGATAATACCAGCTTTTATAGCCCCAGAATGTTGAAATTGATGCCACACTGAAAAGGATGTCTTTGTGTATTTGTTGGTATTGGCCCCAATATGTAAGGAGCACTGTACACAGTGAGAGCATTATGTGGAAAACACAAAAGGAGGTGTGTCTGTCACCAGAATACAACTGCCTCCATATCCTAAAAACCACTGAAGTGAAACAAACACCTTATGTATGAAACCCACTGAGGACCAAGTGCATGACCAAGTGTAGTGTATGTGCCAAGTTTGAAATAAACTGACATAAAATTGATGTTTTTATTGACATTTGAAATTTCGCCCATTATAAGTAAATGAAAGACAAAAAATTACAAATTCGTAAAAAATTTGAACTTGGACCTTACTTTTCCCAAAATGTAACCACATCTATTCCGGGTCGCTGGCAATCTATAAACCCACTTTGGTATGAATTCAGCCAATAGTTTTTCTGCTAGAGTGTTAACAAAAACAAACCAACCAAAAACAATAGCCCTTGCCTCCCCTTTGGGTTAAAAACAGCCGGGTTTTCCTTTTTCACCTTATCCTGGATTTCCAGTGCAGCGTCAGCCTCTGGACGACACCAAACACCTGCCACATCTGTCCTCTGCTCCTTTTGTCCTCTTCAGATTCCAGTCAAAAATCCCCCCATTTTTTCAATATTGTCAATAATTCCTCTAATAAAAATTAAGAGCTGAGCAGTGTCTTTTCTGTACTGACGAATATAACAGAAACGACTCAGCTTTTTATTGAAATCACTAAGTCAGGGGTGTCAAACATACAGCCCATAAAACTATCAGACTGTTATAACCTCGCCCCTTGGTGGAGATAAATGATGGATTTGTTTTTAACCCTTTCATGCATGAATTATAAAGAACAGCATCTAGATTTTTTTTAGGTTGATTTCAAAAAGTTAGGCTATAGTTGAAATGCATTTGGATTTTTTTTTTTTAATATAGTTTTATTAAGAAGATTTTTAACCTCCTGAGATGCAGGTTAAGTATAAGTTTTTACTTTTTCTAAATTAAATAATTGCCTCTATTGGAAACCTCATGATGCAACAGTTTTTTTTCTGATGCATTTTTTAAATTTTGTTATGGAATGTCCTTTGCAGTGGACAGTTTTTTTTTTTTTTAATAAAGCTGTGAAAATCTTGTCCACAAACATGGACAGAAAACCCATAGCTGGGTCTGAGGAGGTTCACTTTATGAGATCAGAGCAGTACTGATGTGCAGACTGATACTGAAACATCGATATCTCCGATACTAGATCTTTACACTCTAGTATCAATTCACAAATCAAAATATCGATACTTTTAATACTTCTGCCATTTGAGGTCGTGTATATCAGGAACACAGTGGAAAGTAGCTAAACTATTGGGATCTTGTCTAAATGATACGCGATTGGTGGGAACTACTTCTTCTTCCGCCTGGGTAAGTGTGTGCTGGTCACACTTCTCAGTCAGTCAACTCTGACTCAGTCTGTGCTGAACAAAAAATAGAACAGACTAAAGGGGAAAAGAGTCAATATGCTATTATTTAACAAAAACTAGTGAATGAGGGAAAGTGTCGACGTCGGCTGTTTTTGTTGAACTGTTACATGTTCAGTGTTTTCATGTTTCACGTTAACATGTTCATGTAACATGACTTAATATGCAAGTTTTCATTTTTATAATAGTTCTTAATAATTACATGTCTTGTATTATTTATGACGTTATGGTTTGAAATGCACTTTTCTTAGATTTTCCAGACATTAAGTGTATTGGTATCGGATTGGTATACCAGCCTGAATTGTACTTGGTGTCAGATCACAGGAAACCCGTGGTATCGAACATCACCACAGAGCAGTCCAAATTCTAAAACTCGGATACTTTTTTTTCCCATTGTATTGCTTAGAGTGTATAGAGACCGCCCTCATGTCTGCAAATGTAGACGTCACGCATGAAAGGGTTAAGACGTAGGCCCAATCCCATTTCACCCCTTACCCCTCCCCCTTGAAACGGAGCTGCAAGGGTTAGGGGTTGAAACATTCCTCTATGAAATGGGAAAACCCTTCACGACCTGTTACGTCATCAGCAGTCAGATGTAACGACTTTGTTTCTGAAAGTATTCATCATGCCGTCAGCAGCTGTAACCGTCTGTTCCGTGGGCTTTGCTCATCTTTTCGATCAGTATTTTCATGTTTCACCTTAACATGTTCATGTAGCATGAATTAATATGCAAGTTTTCATTTTTGTAATAGTTCTTACTAATTAAAAAATAATTACTATCAACTCTAAACCGCAGAAATGCGATCTATAACGCATTGAAATGGCATTAAATGGCCAATCAAATGGTTAAGTTGTTTATGAAGAAAATACATACATTTGTGTGTTTCTTTCATCACACTGCTGCACTTTTCGGCTGCGTTTACCTCCATCTTGCTGATGATTGGAACAGAATTATGGGAAATTCGTCCTACCCCTCTGTTCACACTGTGGTCCTGGAAAATCTCCGTTTCGAGGGAATAATCGACAATCGAGAAAACATTACCCCTTCACGTGTACGTGCAAAACAGAGGGGTAGGGGTAAGGGGGAGGGCCGAGGGGTGAACTGGGATTCACTCCTTGGCCAGTTACTTTTTGACAGTAAATCCTCACTGTTTTCTAAATGAACAGCAAAAGGACAGCGACACCAAAATTAACTGTGATGTTACAATAAAGTTGCTCCACTGCTGAAATCTACAACATAAAGCCTTAAAATAAACCAAAAAGTGACACAGACATTTGCTTTGCTTCATTATGTACAGCTGTTTAATTCGTGATTTCCCCAGAACATTATCAATATTTTACTACATACGTACAATGCATGTAATCAAAGTACAATGAATCAACTTCAAAAAGAAGAGCAAAAAAAAAGGAAAAGAAGAGAGAGCAACACAAAAAACAGGCGGTGATTCCGACCACAAACAGAGACACTGGTTAAGGTACTGTATGTAGAACACTACTTCTGCTTATCATTTGGCTATTGATGGTGCCATCAACAGCAACGCCATGGCAACTGGAATATGATGAAAAGTTCTGTTTCCGTGAGAAGCACTGAGTTCTGTTGACTTTTACTGCATGATGGTGTGCGTATGTGGGGAGGGAAAGGTACTTATCTTGGGACTCGACTACGACTCGAAAACCTTTTGTCTTTTTTCTAACGGTGACGGTAGTTTGTGTTAGTGGAGGTCACATCATTCACCAAAGAAACAGTTCATCAGGACTTTACTGCATCCAATTTAGGGGATTCTTGATGTAGGCTGGCATTTTTAATCATCAGTAATACTCCTTTAATGGACACTGTTAAGAGATGATCAAATTAAATTAACATTGGATGTTGTTTGCTCATAAAAACGCATCCAAGGATAAAACTGGACTTGCACTGATTTTGTAGTTCCATAAGTCATTCTGCTGCTTTGGTGTTCCGTTTTATTATCCATGTACCTTAAAGTTAGAGATCTACTACACCTCCTTAATACAATCATAAAACCGTAATTAAAAAAAAAAAGTCAACTACCTTAGCAGGATAAGTGCTGTTTGAGTGCATTTGTTATAATGGAACATATATTTGTATTATATTGAAACTGATAAAAATCATTTAAGAATAATTTACACCTGACAAACTGTCAATATTTTTAATTCCAAACTTGTTTCTAGCGAACTGACAAAATTGACCAAATATTACTGCTTATTATGGATTATTACTATTTAAAAGCTGATGATTTTTTTTTAAATAAACCACTTTATTGTCAGATTATGACTTTGTAAAACGTATTTTTTGCTGTCATGTTATCACAGCGTAGGCAGCGAAGGCTCATCTTTTGTTTTTTCATGAGCTGGTCGAGATGTGAACCTCCCGAACAGAAGCTACGGTCACAGCTCTACAAAAACGGATGCAACTAATACATATGTGGCTATGAAGAGAGGAAAAAAACAGCTACTGAAACATTATGAGACTGTCTTAACATCAGTAATACAGAGACCGAGTGTCCTGTATTCTGGTTTTAAACCCCTGATATTGTCCCAAAATAAGGCTGTGGGTTCTAGGCACACCAAGGTTCAACTGAGCTGAGCAATATGTGCATTATATTCTGTTTGTAAAAACATGAAACTTTCAGTATGTACTGGATGAATTTAATGTTCACTTCAATTTATATCTAAGCGACCTGGCTAGCCCAAGTCTTACTACACTGTAGAGATTAAAGTTTTGTTTTTTTTTTTCCTTTTTTAAAGAAGAAATACAGATGATAGCGACAGGTATTTGTAAAGATGTTACATGTTGCAGAGCATTTAGAGACAAAAACACAAGTGCATCATTGGCAAAAACTGCTGGTGAGGGATAGAAGTACACACGTGACCAGTGTGCCGTGGTGTGTGTCTGTATTTGTGTGTGTGTGTGTGTTTTCACCTGCCAGTGCAGTTGTTTAAGTGCATGTGTGAGTACACTTCTGATCAAAATTTTAAGACCAGTTGAAAAATGGCAAGAATTCACATTTTGCACTGTTGGATTTTAAGAAAGTTCTAAGTAGAGTTTCAAAATGCAAAAAGGAGAAATGAGAGTGAGACAAGAAAAAAAAAAAAAGAGTAATTTATTGGAAACAATTAACTGAAATAGGTTGTTCATCAGCAGATCAAAAGTTTAAGACCGCAGCCTTTAAAAGACAAAGTCTGTGCAGAAATGTGGCTCCAGTGTCATTTTCTGTCAGGTATTCACACTGTCATGACCTCCTGATGGTAAAGGCTGTAAAGCTTTCTCTCATTGACCGTGGTCGGATTGTTGAGCTGCATAAGCAAGGCCTTTTGCCTTCGCTGCTGAGGTTGGACGCAGTAGGACAGTCATTTTGAATTTCTTAAAAGATCCTGAGGGTTATGGAACTAAAAAAGGTCAAGTGGTAGACCCCAAAAAAACTTCACTGGTGCTGAGCTGGAGGATCCGATTGGCTGTCCGTCAAGACACAGGATGATCCTCGACCCAAATTAAGGCAGTTACTGGTGCGACTGCAGCTCAATAACCATCAGACAGCATCTGCCAGAGAAGGGCTTTAAGAACAAAAAAACGTCTGCAAAGGCCTCGTCTCCTTCAACGCCACAAAACTGCCCATTTGGACTTTGACAGAGAGCACCGAACGTGGGACATTGAAAGGTGGAAGAAAGTTTTACTGTCTGATGAGAAAAAATGTAACCTTGACGGTCCTGAAGGCTTCCAACATTACTGGAATGACAAGGAGATCCACGGGAGAGGTTTTCTAGGTGGCGCAGTGAAGGGGGCGCCATCGTGATCTGGGGTGCTTTTTCCTTCAGTGGAACAATGGAGGTTCAGGTTCTGCAGGGGCTATGTGGAGATGCTGCAGGGGTCATCTGTTATGACTGAGGGCCCTGGTCTGTGTGGTAATGACTGGGTTTAAAACAGGGCAACGCCGCAGTTCACAAAGCCCGCCTGATGAAGCACTGAGAAGACAGGAAGAACCTCACTCTTTTGGACCACCCTGTGTGTTCCCCTGATCTAAAGCCAACTGAGAACATTTGGGGATGGATGGCAAGGGAAGATAACAAAAATGGACATCAGTTCCAGATGGTGGATGCCCTTCGTGAAGCCATCTTCACCACTTGGAGCAACGTTCCCACTAGCATTCTGGAAACACTCAAGAATGAGAATAATAATCAAGCATGCCGAAAGAAATGTTTGAAGTGATCAACAAGAACGGTGGAGCTACTCATTACCAGGTCCTTTTTTAAAACTTTTATTTCTATTTTAGGGTGGTTTCGGGTTTTTTTGAGCTGCGGTCTTAAACTTTTAGTCTGCTGATGAACAGCCTATTTCAGTTTAATTGTCGTTTTCAATAAATTGCTTACTCAAATTTTTTCTTGTCTCACTCCCATTTCTTCTTTTAGTATTTTGAAACTCTACCCTTTTAAGATCCAACAGTGCAAAATGTGAATACTTGCAATTTTTCAACTGGTCTTAAAATTTTGATCAGGAGTATATGAGCAAGCGCATATTTAAAGAGGTAGCAGAGAAACGCAATCAGAGCGACAGACGACCATCTGTTACGACAGTAGAAAAGCCGACTTTCGATCCATGTACCTGCTCTTCGCATTCAAATCCAGGTAATAAAACGCTGCAAACAGAGATCGACTCCAGCATCTGACTATATTACAACAGAAAATACCTAGAGTTCATTATTCAGGCTATTGATTTTCATAGAATTTGTCAGGATACAGATGATTTAAGTGTAAACATTTCATAAAAGCTTCCCACTATATCAACCAGCCTGTTCTTCAAACAGTCATTAGATGCTGAGCATCCTTTTGTCTGTTCTGTGGATTTCAGATTTCCACAGACTCACTGTCTGAGACACTGCTTCTGGCCAAAATGACCTATAGAAAAGCATACCTTCCACATGCTGCTAGCTGAAATGTGATTCTTGAAACAGTATAATACAAGAGTGATCGCTATAGGCTAGGTGCGTCTTTCACAGCATATTATTTGAAGGCTTAGTTTTCTGAAAGCTGAGTGTGAGCAGCGAATAAACGAAGGATCCACAATCAGAGCTTGAAGAAGGCAGAGTGCAGAGGTTGGACTGGAGCAGGTGTGTGAGACAACATACACACTGTAGGTATCTAAAGAATCTAAACTGGGATCCCAACGTTGTCATTTTGCCAAACACTGAAGGAAGGTGGCGAAAACACACAGGAAACCTGCAGTACAAAAGAGAAGCAACGCTGAGGGACGCCACGGTCTAGAAACTCGAGTCCAAATCGTGACAAATACGACTAGTTATGATATTTTTTAGCTGTTACTCATCTAAAGGTGTTCAACCGCTCTGTGGAGTCCCATCAGACAAAACATGACAAATGGTGTCTTTTGGCCAAATCAGGCATTCGATAATCTGTGACAACATCTGTCACTTATGTAGCTTTAAAGTGTTCTGAAGGCATCGCACTGAGCCACGTTATGAGTCTCTCTGTGCCTCGTTTTTCCCCTGAAGTGTGAACCGATGGCCATGTGTCCTCGCGGCCTCGACGCTCAGAGCACATTCCTTCACGCTCACTCCTGACCGATGAAGATGTGTGAAGCTGTTGGCCCATACAGATCATTTCCATAAGTTTCCATAAGGTTCAGTTGTCTGACTTTAACTCCGTTCTTTCACAAGGAACAGAGTTATGCAAAACATTTACTCTATAAAACCTTACATTCTGAACTTGATCAATTTAAAGAAACAGAGCACTTCCAATTTCAACAGGGAGAAAATAGGAAAGGTGGATTTACTTAATCCTTTAGCTTTAACCAACAGGATCATTGGACCAAAAGAATAAATAAATCTACTGGATAATACCAGTGAATGAGATGAGTGAGGACTTGCCAACACCCCCAAAAAGATTGTCTTTTTACCTGAACTTGTGCTAAAAGCTTCATTTACGTTTTTTCTGATGCTTTAAAAGCTGTCCTTGCATGATTTAAAAAAAAAAAAAATCAGCTACCTGTTTTATTATCATTAACAATTTAAGAGGATAACTACACATCCATAAGACTCTGTTCAGATACTTATTCCAGTTTTGATACAACCATATAACCGCCCAAAATATTTTCATTCCATTACCCACCTTTCCTGTTATTATCACAGCTAGGCTAACAAGCCAAACTATATTATGCTTTACAGCAATGATGCAACACAAATCTGTTAAATGTGTGTTAATTTTGAAAGACACAAATGCATTTTGGTTGTTAAAAGGAACTATTCAATTGAAAGAGGTTTTCGCTCTTTTTTTTTGGCCTGAAGTTGTGCTAAAAGCTTCATTTAAAGGACCCTAACAGCTTATATAGCTGCAGTTAGCCTCTCTGTCCCTCTGCTTCTTTAGCTATCATCACGATCATCTCTCTATTAGCTTGGATTTCACACAGCTACTAATCCAACCTGGTTATCATTCTGTTACAAGATACATATTCCAGTTTTGACTGAGTCATTAAAAAACCCAAAACATTCTCTCTAGCTTGCTTGCTAACAGCTAGACTAATCAGCCCTGTAAATGATGTTACATGGTTGTACGATGAGGTTATTTTTAAAGACGCAGGTTATTGTTGTCGATAACCTGAACTGCGTAGCAGATAAAACTGACTGTGGCTCTACTGTATAAATGTACAATAGTGTTACTTCCTTACAGAGGTCTGCCCATACACGTCCACACTTCAGTGGTAAAACAATGCAAAAGAAGGCTCTGACTGACTAATTTATGAGTTGTAGGCTTATCTTGACATTTCTTGAGGTAAAAATCATCCAGCATTTGAAAAGCGAAGAGTTAAAAAGGAATATACTGTACATATACACAAAAAAAGTCTAAATTAGTGTTAAAATATATAAACCGATGCTTTCTAATAAACACAATCATGCTGCGACCAAAAAAAAAAAATTATATGAATATGTGCGGAAGGGAGAGGTAGTATGTTTGGTTAAACGCAGTGCCAAAGCTGAGCGGCACGTCGACAGTTTGTAAAAGAGAAAAATTCAGTCAGAGATGACAGAAAACACAGAATGAGGCAGAGATGAGGATAACGTGAGTAAAGCAAAAAACAGAGTGAAAGTTAACACTTACAAACATTGGGATCCACTCGTACACTGACTGGTCTAATGGCAACAGGTCTCTACTGGACAACCTTTTGTTTTGTACAACTGGCAGCTAGTTTACAGTAAAAAGACATTAAAACACTGCAGAGGTTGTTGAGGAGAGTTGTAGTGTGTCTGTGTGAGTGTATGTCTGTGGTATAAGTTTATGTTTGGTTCCCTTAAAGGCTATTGTAGAGTCATTATGTAAATGACTGAGGTATCTGTCAGGTGTTCTCCAGCTGAGTGAGGTTTCTGTAAGTAAGGCTACTGAGGTGGAGCTGCTGACCTGGGTTGAAGGGAGAAGGGTTGAAGGAGGGGCGAGGGGGCGTCTTGCTTAGCTTCGTTGAAGAACAGAAGAAATCACCTCCAACACTCATGTCGACCACGAGTGTGAGAGTTGAAGCCAGATCTGTCTTCCAGGGGTCGAGTTTTCCAGCTAGAACCCAAAGTTCCACCACCTCTGGGATCATGAATAAATGAATAAATGTTGAAAAATATTAACCTGACCAATATAGAACCTCCAAAACAAAGTAGACGCTCCCCCGCCCCGTCACCCTGTCCTGCATTTCTTTTAAAACAGATAATGTAGATGCTGATGTTATAAAATCAGAGACATTGTAAGATTTGAAGTCTTACCACAACAACTTTTCAACAAACAATGATCCTTTAAAAATCTGAATTTTAAGAACTGCGATGCGAGACAATAGTGAGAAAGGTAATGTCACACTTTGGGTTTTGGAGGCGACATCCTGTCAGTCACTGCATCTACATCCGCCTGTGGCAAAAGTCATTGAAAAATACTTTATCTCCTACGGTTCTATACAGACTTTACACAGCCTTCTGGAGGTTCCATCCAAAGGTTTACACGGACAAAAAAAGCCATTCCTGCATTGTCTATTTCACAGTAAAGTGACATGTCCATTTCATCAGCAGCGGTTCCACTACAGTTTCCAATCCCATCAGCCCTTGGTGTGCCACAGTAGTTTCAAAAGCAGAGCCTGATTGGCTGCCGAGTTAAAGCTATGAAAAGTAATCCTGCTGTCGTTTGCTATTGCAGAAGAAGAGGTGGTTAGATGGTTGGTTGATGAATGAAGAGGCACGCGCATGCTGCTGCTGCGACAGTTTGCCATTGGCTAATTCCTGTGTCAGTCAGTTTAGGCAGTGTTAGTTCATGATCACGTGATTGTGTTTGATGTCCTGCTTCTGGCAAAGCAGATGGAGCTTGGTTATTTTATATATCGAGCTTGGGATCTGTTCCACTGTGTCCCTTCCTTCCCCTTCAGGTTGTAGGTCCAACTGTAACATGGCTGCACTTACAAGTCTTTCTTAAAACTAAAAAAAGAAAGGGTGAAGACAATGAGAGCCAGCATCCCCCCCCTCAGTCCATACATGAAAGTGAAGCCGCGTCACTAGATAAAAGAGATATTCCATGTTCAATCAATGCTGAAATCAAAGGAAGGGGAGCTTGGAAAAAGCTCTAGGAGTCCACTTTACTCATCTCTGCTTCATTAAAACGATGTCCTGGCGCAGCAAGCCAAGCGCTAGCAAGACAGCAAACTCTAACACTTATTAAAATTGAACAATCTTGGAAAAAAACAAACAAATGAAAATATGGATCTAGTATATAATTGTCAAAGCTTCTCGATTGACTTACAAAGAGTGAAAGAGGAAAGCCGTACATCCATAAGCGTAGAATGGACAGAGAGGACACATCCTGACAAAAACACACTGTATCTGGGAATCTCCAACAGGCTGTCGGTGTTACAGATGCTGAGACTCAGACAGTCGGAATGCTTAACACTGGGAATGTTAAGAACTAAGCAGCCAGATTACTGAATCTCATCATTGCACTAATGCTCATTTCAGTCGCCTTAAAACTTATGTCAGTGCTAAATATCCAGGAGCTTCTGGTTCCATCTTAGGAAGTCCAGATGTCATGGAATTGATGCTGAAATTTACAGTTTTTTTAAAAGTACTTTAAGGATGTCATATTCATGTTACTGAAAGTTGATTCTTTTATTGACTTAATACTACTGCAATGATTTTACAGATGTTTGGTGCACATGTAAGACACGGGTGGACCTTGGTAGAAACATGCTGACGAGATCAGATTTTAATTGTTGTAATATCCTTATTATTTTATCCATTAATCAACTATTACTTCATCTACAAAGTAGTGAAAAAGTTTGATCAGTGCATTTAAAAAGTCCAATGACCCCTCAAATGTTGTGTTCAAAAGTAAATTTACAGCTACAGTGGTGTAAGGAATTTTACTCAAAACAGAATAAATGTTTATTAGTTCAGTTGTTGGTGACTAATTGATTTACTGTTGAAGCTCTACACAAGCATTGTTCTAGGGTCAGAATGGACATCCAAAGTCTCAGAGAAAAATTAAACTCGACCAATTCTATGACAGCTTTGCAAACTAATCTGTTAATGATTAAATCATTTACAAAAATGCACAGTAACAAACATTAAATGTGTGTTTTTCGTGACGTCCTTTTCCTTTATTTTCTTGCTTCTAAGCTCAACAATAATTAAGTGCTATGTGTTTTCTTGAGGACAATTTTGTTAATACCTAATTTCACAAAGCTGAATCCCAGCTGCGACAGACTTCTTCAGAGCTCCTCACAACAGTGTCACATGACCAGGACCACCATTTCTGTCCATTCTAGTCTAGTATAACAGAAGAGTCATCTCCTAATTGCATATAGTGCTGTATCTCCAGAGCATCTTGCCATCAACAATTGAATTCTCTTAGTATTTTGCCTACATTAATCTCTAACTATGTACAGATCTAGCAAGTGGTATTTACAAAGTTTGTCCACAAGGGGGTGCTCCAGGTCTGCATGAGGGGTGAGCATGCACTGTGTCGACAGAGTGATATGATATGTGGTGATGTTGTCCGAGTAACATCCTAAACCTCGCTTATGTAGCTGGTGTAAAAATGATAGAAATGTGACAAAAGGTATGAGGCTTGAGTTTAACATGTAATATAAAAAAAGCTTTGTCTTATGCTTAATAAACCTGCTTAGAGAATCTAAAAGATTTAATTCACAAAACAATAAAGGCTATTCATTTCTTATCTATATTGCTACCATCTTTATATTCTCTTTGCCCTGAAAAAAACCTTAAGGCTGATATCAGTCTATCAATATTCTGACAAAGAGGTGACTTGTTTTTTCTTTTTTTAATGAATTAATGGGTATTTAAACTTAAAAATAACTTATGATAATGCAATTTATTCCAGAGAAGGACTTAAAGAGATAAGCTAAGGAATGAAAATTTGTAGTTCTCATTTTAAAAAGTCCCTTTTAGCTTACTTGCGCTGTTATTTAGTATGATTAAAATCACAGTGATGCCTAGAGCTTCAAAAAACAATCTCCGTCTTATGATTGTAAGCTTACGCCACGCACACCATAAACACCAAGTACACATTATCATCAGACAAACTTTTCCCTGAGGCAACAGCAGGTAGTTGGTTTCCATCCAACTATCGAGCTCTAACTGTCGTAGCAGCAATCTAAACCAGCCCAAACAGATATATTTTGGATATTCGCTATCCCAGAAATGGGTGTTTTTGCGTATGTCTACAAACTTCACAGGTCCAGAGAAGAGAAACATATGAGCGCTTCCCTGCACTGAGCCCCCCCATGCCAGAGCCGATCCGCGCACACCCCCTTGTGGTCCATCAATATTCCAATATTCTCATATACTGTACACACATCACAAAAATAGAAGGACTCCTTGCACACTTCTTTGCACTTTCCTCTGTGTGCACTTGTCTTTTTTTTAATTAAAAAAAAAAGATGTGCAATTGAGGAGGGGCCTTCAAATCCTCTACAACACTCAGAACTATTTGCTTCAATAGAAGCAAACATGTTTAATTCTCTTAAATATATTTATATATATTCATATATCAGCTTATTATTTCTATTTATATAGCATTATACATACATTCTTGTTTTGTGAAATTCCCTTTTGTCTTGTGAACAGGGAACTCCAACCGTTGCAACTCCCACCATCCATCTGACCTCTGCTTATTTCCTCACTTTCCTTTCCATAACTCGTTCCTCCTTCGACTTCCTTTCATCACTTCAGATGGCCGTCGAACATCACGGACACACTCAGATACGCAGGAAAACAGACAATATCTGCTGGATTCCCATCTTGTTAGCGTGATGCTCTTCCATAAAACAGAATGTCAACTGTCTGACACTAGTGTGGTAATGCTGCATCACTAGAGCCAGCACAACTAAAGATGATCTCTGTGAACCTGATCCTGTCTGATGTGGGGCTTATGTGACCATGGAGCGATGCAATGAGGATGGAGATGATGGGATCTGTCCATCCATCAGGTCATCTCCAACAGAGGAAAAAATAAGTAGAAGGACTGTACCAGTGATCACCCGAGGAGAGGTGACGATGAGAAAATCTGAAGATCCAGATGAGTGGCAGGGTATCGGGTGGATAATGGATTTGCATTTGGGTCTGTGTAAATGCAGAGGTCAGGAGAGAATTTGAATGCTGCAGAAATCCACAGCATATTAAGGTGTATCATTCTAAAATCCAGAGGTGAGATCAGAGGATGAGGAAGAGGATGAAGAGGTGATGTCTGCCTATTAGTTTATCCATCGTTCTCCTACATGTCCAGGGTTTTCTGAGGGAAAAGGCTGTGGTTGTCGATTAAAATCATCCTGTTTCTGTGTGTTGGTCGTATCCGCCCTTGGCTACGACACCTCGCTGCCGAACACTTCCAGCACCAGCGGGGTGAGCTGCATGCTGTGTTCGGGCTGGAAGGACAGCGAGCGGTACTGCTTGGAGTGCTCCTCGTTCAGGCTGCGCAGGTCCGCCAGCTTCTGGATCATCTTGGCATAAAGGAGGCGCCCGCCGGGGTGGTTGACCCGGATGTAGGCCTGCAGCGCCTCCGATAGGCGGTCCTGAAGCTGCTCGACACGGGCGTGGTCCTGGACGCCGGGACGATCTGTCATGAGATGATGGATGAAACAGGGTCAGGGTAGGATGGGGAGGGATGGAAACACAAGGAATCATTACTTTAAGGGGAGGTATAAGATATTTTATGATAATTGCAACCTAGTGTCTTGGTTTGTTTTACTGTTAAACTGTAAATAATTTTAGGGATTATGTCACTTGTTTTCCTTAAGGCAACAAAGTATTTTTACAGTTTGGTTAAAACAATTATTAATTATTTCCCAAAGCTGCACATCCTTAAAAAGGGTAACTGGTTTTGCTTATCATACTGATAATATTTGTTTGCAATAGGGCTGTCAAAATTAACGTGTTAATGAGGATTAATCCATCATCATGATTAATATGATTAACAAATTTAACGCAATTAACCTATCTACAGTGCAGAATAACTCTGAACATCTTGGCAACTCATTTAGGGCAGTTTGTCCAAGTAAAGTTAGAGTCACACATGAACAAATGGGCATTTGATCTGGCAGTGACAGGCAGCAGAACCAACCCATAAAGATGGAAGACACTAAACAGCACATTGGCCTCTGGATGGAAATATGAGGACAAAAAAACCCCAAGACGGAACAGTTGTTTTTTTCAAACTGTTGAAGGTGTTTAATAAACACGTTAAGTGCATATATGTTCCCTTCTTTCTTAAGTCTGTTTGCTCATGCAAAATGTAGCGCGGTTGATATAGATTAAAAATGAATGATATTTAATCATGATTAATAGAAATTAATCCACACCAAACCTGTGATTAATCAGATTAAAATTTTGAATCATTTGACAGCACTAGTTTGTATGTATATTACAATTATCCTTTAAAAATTAAGAAAATAATTTATATTACATTACAAAGATTTATTTTTAAAATTTGTTCAGCTCATTTAAGTTTTTGTACACTTATAAAAAGAAACCTGTGCATACCAATTTGAGGTTTTGTGATAAAAGTCATGAGACACCAGTGAGATTTGGTATTCAATTTTACCAGGTTTTTATTAATCCTCAATAATATCTACACTAATTAATCAGTGATATAGAAGTCAGTTCAGTATCCAACTCTATTTGAGATATTTAATGTGTAAAAATATTTATTCCATTCCATGTTGTTGGATGCTACTGTAGTGCTGTTTACATTCATAGATTATTAGATAAGTGCATTGAGCTAATGGTAATATCACAGTCCTCTGAATCAAATACATTTCAGTTTAATGAGTTGTACTTGTGACAAATGCTGAATTTTCACCAACTTGTCACAGTGGTCCTATAACAACTCTAAATCTGAATGTAGTCAATAGCAACAGATGCCTACGCTTGTCCTTATGACGGTAACGTGACGCATACTAGTTGTGTAATCTCACAAGACTGGTCTTTGTTAGTGACTAAATGGAAAGGATGACGAAGCTGAATTTCATCTATGGGGTAAAAAAAGGTTCATTTTTAAAACCACAATCTTCATATGTGTATCTTCATATTTTTCAGACTAAAGTGGAGCCATGTGAAAACCATCAGGCACATTGGTCAGTAGTCAGTCATCAGTAATTAATTGCGTTTAATCAAAGCACAAGATCATAAACCTAGATGCCTTTAGAAATGCTTGTTTTTCTTCAGTGCCATTTAGCTTTAATATGCTTTTTTTTTTTTTTGATATACTTGTTTATTTAATTTATTCCTACTGCCCTCTGAGCCATGTAAATCTGAATGACAAAACATGTCTATGTTTACGTGTCTTAGATTTACGGGGCTTCATGAATATCAGAGATACTGCTGTCACTGGATCATGACAGTTTGACTGTAAATGTTAAAACACAGGGTCCAGACGTCACACTCTACTGTTAAAAATCAAACTAATAGTCAGGTAGCGGGCTATACTCTATATGTACATCTGACATTTAGTGGAGCGTTGAAGCCCATGGGTTTACAGTAACCATGTGCTGAAATGTCTGACAGTAAAAGGACACACTGTTTTTGTCATCACTGTTTTTTTACTCTGACACTCACAAACGCCCTCTTCTAATACGCGGCTGTAACTTTATGCTTCGAACAGATTATTCCACTGGGTTGTTTTCAGTTTCACTGGCAGCATCAAGCACATGCTAACGTTGAGTGAAACTAGGCCATTAGGTTGTACGAATACAAACTAGAGTATATCCGTCTTTGAAAAAAAGCCTGTGCTGGAAATACACTTATAAAAGCAGACAAGCAGAGGCAGTACCTGGGGAGAGCAGGCAGATGGCCATGAGCAGCACATGCTCCTCCTCATGCAGGTTGAGTTTCTTCAGTCCGACCTGGAACTTGACCAGAGGTTCCAGCAGCTCCAGAGTGTGACCCGCTGCACAGGGACACATCAACATTTACCATTAATACTGAAACATTATTTTCTTCCACTAGGGCAGAGGAACATACTGTATAGTGTGTGTGTGTGTGTGTGTGTGTGTGCGTGTGTGTGTGTGTGCGTGTGTGTGTGCGTGTGCGTGTGTGTGCGTGTGTGTGTGTGTGTGCGTGTGTGTGCGTGTGTGTGTAGATTCACTTGCGAAGGAAACACTTCATCCTGTAATGTGCTTCAAACACAGCCCTGCCCTGTACGTGTGAGTGAATAAACACTCAGTGTGCATTTGTGGCTGCTTTATTGCTTCTATGAAAATACCTGAAGTCGAAACCTCACACTAATGTGCAAGTGTGCATAGAAAAGCAAAGTGTCGGTGATCCTTATAAGACTCTCGTATAAAGTAAAGGGGAAAAAATCTCAGCTGTGTCATCAGCTGCAACAATGACTGCTTTTCTGTCCTTAAGGTTGTGCACAATGGATGAAGGAGTTCATGAGCATCCTTTAAGGATCGAAAGAAGATGGGACTTCATTGATGTACTGTAGGGAAACTGCAGTGTTCATAGCAGTGAAACACAAAAAACAAAGTGCAGAAATACAGACAGAACCATTCAAGAGTGAAACGAAAGTGAAACGAAGTATAAAAGAGAATCTTCTATTTATATTACTTGTTCTGTACATACATACATGTATTATTTATATATTTGCAATGTAGTCGCAAATGATGTTAGTATTGATGTGGTATGAGGATTTGTGTAGAAACAAACAAGTCTGAGTAGAAACAAATGAAATCAGGCTTGAGAGATAGACCGGTTCATTGGATTAGGCCCTGATGGGAGATTTTACACACTATCAGTATCTGCAGAACTTGGCTCCAATAGCAACTGACATTACTGACAGTGTGTGAGGAATATAGGTCAAAACATCAAATCGTTCACTTCCTGGTGCACTGATTAATTATTCTGAGTTACAATTATCCAATTCCTAATAAAATCAAAGATGGTTCACCTTCAAAGACCTCTACCAATATCCATGTTGTTCTAAAATGTGGAATAACTCTTGAACCGCTTCAGTCAGGTAAAGTGGACATGCTGAGCTCTTCTGAGTTTGCGGTGCCTTAAATGCCTCATTTGAACATTTAGAGACTCAGACTTAATGTGGCAGCAGTGATTGATCATATGTAATTTCTTTTTTTGGCCCAAATAAGTGGCTATAAGTCACTCGAGAAAGGTTGGATATAGACTAAATAATGGATGTCTAAAACTTGAGTATACCTTTCTAAATCAAAACAAGTCGTGCCAGGCACAACAAACCCCGCCCCTTGCAAATGTTTTACCTGATCTGCCCTATCTCTTATCGTTGTGAAAACACATTTTTTGGTGACCTTGACCTTTGACCTGCATTCACCAAAATTTAATGGGGATCTATTCTGGACCACCTTGCACCTTTCCTGGAAATTTCATGGAAATTGGTTCAGTAGTTTTTGTGTAAAGTTGCTGACAAACAAACACACAAACAAAAAGACAAAAAAACTAACCAAAAACAATACCCTCGCCTCCCCTTCGGGGGGCGGGTGTAAAAAAAAAAAAAAAAAAAACACTTGGAAAAGGTTTTGTGTGTGTTAACTGCAAAAAGTATGACAAAACACGACACACTTGTATCTTAGCTACTTTACCGTGTCTTTTTATGATACTGCTGGATAACTGCTGGAATATGTTTGAAAAACAAATTGAATACTGGAGAATCAGGTGCTTCAAAACTCTTCTTAAAAAAAATAGAAAATAAAAAAAACCCTCTTCTAGAATTTTGAAGATTCTTTCATACAACGTTTTTCCAAGGGTTAAATCATCTGATTCATTAGCTTTTTCCTGCACTAATCTATCCAGATCACATCTATCACAAATACCGAACAGTGCTTTGTGATACGGACAGAGATTTATATCATGGCATTTGTTTTTCAGGAATGGTCCTATCTATAGATTTGTGACTTTGAGGTGTAAACAAGTATGACATTTTAGCATGAATATAATGATGGCTTTGATTACTGTAAGGCAGGGGTGTCAAACATATGACCTGTGGGCCAAAACCAGCACTCCAATGGGTCCAATCCAGCCCATGGGATGAATTAGCAAAAATTACACTGAATATATTAACAATCAAGAATGTTAAAATCATTTTAGTTCAGGTTCCACATTCAGCCCAATTCAATCTCAAGTGGATCAAACCAGTAAAATAATAAGATAATAAACTATAAATGATGACAACTCCAAATTTTTCTCTGTTTTCGTGTAAAAAAAGTAAAATCACATGAAAATGTTTAGATTTACAAATGATCCTTTCACAAAAGTGTGAATAAATTGAACAATTATGAACATGAAATGTCTAAAGAGAAGTGCAATTTTAACAAAATCTAAATGTTTTGTGTCTTTGTAGATCCACTGTGATCTGTAAGTTGTAATGCACATGTGTAAATGAGAAGATGAGGCATAATATTAACATTACAGTTATTTTTCATAAGAAATTTCAGGCTGTTCATATTAATCACATTTTTAAAGGACAGTTTGTAGATGTAAACATTTTCATAATCTAATTTTACTTTTTTCATTCTAAAACACAGCAAAATTTGGAGTTGACATCATTAATGGGTTATTACTAGGGGTGTCCCAATTTGATCTAAAGATTGGTATCAGCTGCCAATCTGTCATTTTTTTAGAAGATCGTATTGGATTTAGTCACGTGATTGGGCCGATCTAGTTTTCACACAAGTTTTCAGTGTCATTCCACTTAACGGCTGCCGTAAATAAAAAAGAAACATCGTCGACCTTTTGCGTGTTATTCAACGTCATTTTATTGCGTGTCAATTTATGCCAAGATCTCCAGTTCACATAACCCTAACTCATAACCATACCCGAACCCTCAGTGTGTGGTATTTGACGCATTGATTAGTGCCATGTATATTTATGTGAGTCATGTTATCACATTGGAACTACAAGGCTGCAGCGAAGCTGAATGTAGAGTGAATGCTGAATGAAAGCTGAAATAAAATTTTTGGTTCTTACCTGATTTTTTTTTTTTTTATATAAAATCTAAGTTGCCTGATTGCTTGATTTTATTTTATTTTTTTAACTTAAAATCTTATTTAATTTTTTTTTTTAATTAATACAAGGTATAATATACCACAGATACTGGATTGGATTGGACTTGGTTCTTTATGACCAGACATAGTGTAGGTTTGTTAAAAAAAAAAAACAAAACAAAAAAAAAATGTTGTCGGTTATGTTATGAAACTTAATAAAAACCTCTGGGTAATACTTAGGTTGTATTAATTTAATTTTAATACTGGGAAGAGCTATTTTGACATCAACTATATACCAGAAATTCATGTTTGTTATAAAATCAAAATTTTATAGTAAAAAGTATCGGTACTGGCAACACTAACCATAAAAAACTCGGATCAGAAGCAAAAAATCCAGATCGGGACATCACTAGTCATTACCCTACCACCCGAAGAGGACGCAAGGGGTATTGGTTTTGGTTCGGTTTGTTTGTTTGTTTGTTTGTTTGTTAACACTTTAGCGGCAAAACTATTGGTTGAATTCATACCAAATTGGATTTACAGATTGCCAGTGACCCAGAATAGAAATGATTACATTTCGGAAAAAGTAGGTCAAAGTTCAAGTTTTTTATGAATTTTTTAAAATCCCCTCCTCCCAATTTACTTATAATGGCCAAAATTTGTCTATGCTGTCTGTGTCTATGCTGAGATCAGCACATGCATAGACGTGATGAGGGGCGGGGTTTGTTGTGCCTGGCACCACTTGTTATGTTATTATTTTTCTGGTCCGATCCCCATGAGATCATATTGGGCTGAATGTGGCCCCTTAACTAAAATTTAGTTCAACATCCCTGTAAGGTTGCTTGGCAACACAAAGTTTGAGTATATGAATAAATAACTCACAGTATGTATGAAACGCCTGCTGAATGTTAACAACAGTATATAAAGCGTTGCCTACTGAGGCGTTACAGCTGTTGTTCCAGTGTAGCTCCCAGTATTATCCTATCTGTGTGTACTCTTGGTTTAAATGCCAGTGGAGTGAAACCAACCCTTGGTGACATCATTGATGCAGTATTTGAAGTCGGGTCCTCCGCAGCTCCAGGACATGTCCTCCAGACTAAATGACTGGTTTGAGCGCAGCATGATTATCTCGATGGCACTCGACTTCAACAAGGCGATCTGGTCCTCTGCCGTCAGCTCTCTACAACACAGACCCACACACACAGCATGTGTTACTGCCAATAGTCGACATGGTCACACCAACTGCACATCATTATCTACACACACAATCATTTATTCACACAGTTTCCTAAAGTAACATTGTGTTATAAAGAGTCATCATGGGAATGTATGACCGGCATACCACTTAACTTCAGCTACAGTGACCTACATCTTGGGTTTGTTTTAATAGTTCCTCCATTTTTTCCACCGTCTAATTAGTTCAAATTATTATTATTATTATTATTATTATTATTATTATTATTATTATTATTATTTTACTCTATTTTAACTCCTGAATGAACTCCAAAATTAATCCCAAAATGATCAAATGCAACTGACTACACATTTTCATCATTCATAGTCAATGTGATGAGTGTGCTGTGACATTTTAAGATGGATTTCATTTCTTATGACTCTTCTCAGTTCATCTGCTCACAATATAATAAAAAAATAAAGGAAAACAATACAAGTGCGAGTTTAGAAGCTCGATAATGGAAAATGACTATTTACTGACAACTGAATATTGTCCTGTTGATGTGGGTTTTTTGTGTTTACGGCAAACACTTATAAATCACTCACTGGTTCAAGTGGCAGAAATTAAGCGTGATGAATTTTCAGTTATTGTATAAAACTGACACCAGATTTCATTCTCCTCATGCAATGCTCCTACCACCATGAGAAGCAGATAACAGGTGTACAGTTGTCATAAAATTCTGCTTTTCCACCTACACCATGTGTGTGTATGTGTCTCAGTGTATGTGTGAGAGAGCCACAATAAGCACAAAAAAAACACAGTGAATGCATTGTATGGTTACTGTAGCAACAGTGTTCAATCTCAAGGTTTTGTGTAGTCCAGAGCACATTCAGAAAATCCCCTACAGTATGCCGAAGTCTGCATCTGTCTGTTATTTCAAGCATTTCTCGTAAATTCAATGCACAACAGCGCTGTAGCGCATGTACCAGTACATGCAAATGAGTCAAAGAGTCACAATGAAACTGAAATTCATCATATCACAATCCAAAAGCCTCTTTATTGGCCATAGAATGTTTGATGTTTTCATCTAATATGCTGAGAAGCAAAGCCGCAAATGCAATGTCACCCTGTGCGATTACATGACTGTACAACATCAATATTTGTTTGTTTGTTTTAGTAAGTAAAGACAAATCCGTAAGAGAACAGAAGAGCTCAGATACTAAACGGTGTCATTTTTCATATTCCATTATACAGTGAGGCTTACGCTGTCGAGAGCCGACAAAAGGGGTATATCCCCGAAATCCTCCCAATCCTCTACTATCTACAAATCTATCCATGATAATTGTTAGACAATCGATATGAACTCAGTTTGAGCTACATCGACCCGACAGTGGCAGAATAATGGTCAGAGAACCAATTTTTGAAGGAAAATGACACCATATGAACTCTGGATAGTAGCCAGAAAATGGACATTTGTAAGACCATCAATATGAACCAAATTTTATCTCAAGCAGCCTATTGTTGCTTGATTTCTGTCCAAAAAACAAAATTTCATCTTTGGATGTCTTATAATACTCATAGAGAAGGTGAATCGATGGGGTTCTTCCACTAGGGGTCCTCTATGTTGGTTATCAAGGGAGAAGAAATCCAACCAAATCTGTCCTAGTTAATGTGTTCACACCAAGGATATCAGGCAGATCCAGCAGCAGTCGGGGTAAAACCATTACCCCATTTATGATAATCCAGAGGCCTGATTTTATTTTATGCACATAAACATTCATTGCTACACGGTCACTCCCAAATGGTCATTGTTCCAGATGTGTGGGGTTTTTTTTCTTAATGCTCTTTCTATAATTTTATTTCAACCTTTCTGCCCATTGACGGTTGAGAAAAGGATACATTAGAGATACAGACTTGTGAAAATGAGCCTATGGCACACATGTAAATACAATATGAAAAACTGTAACTACCTAAGAAATGCATGTCAATGGAAAATTCTAAAAATCAATAAATATGTAATTAGAAAAAAAAACATTATATCCCCAAAACTCCATTTATAGATATACTTTTATTTATAAGGGCTAATCAAATAAAACATGCTGCAATTCCACAGCCCTCACATCACTGAGATGCTGACCCTCAGGCTACACTTTTTATAACTTCCAACATGCCTTTGAAAAATTATATCACCTTTTCCTCCTGCTTTCAGACCTGTGGCAAAATGTGCAATACATAGTTTGAGTCCCCCATCCTCCAACGCCACTCAAATAAACCCTCTTTTTCCAGAATAACTGAAATAGGCCGAACTGTTTCAGCTTGTAGGCATCTTTATTCACTGTTCTTCTCCTGCAAGGATTTAATTAGCACTCGACAAGTGTAGACTGGAACATAACTCACTGCTCAGCTACTTCCATCATCAGCTCCAAAAAAAATTGTCTCTGTTAAATTGGTTTTAAGATTCAGTTGCCTGACATCCGATTTTACATCCCTGAGCATGCAGGATTGGTTGAACCCTGATAAACATTTAGTGAGCCAGGTTTAAGTTCTGCATATTATACCACTGACACTGGAATGAAGGCCAGCAGAGAAGATGGATACACATACATGTAAAGCAGTCTGCACATCAATTATTAACCTGCATCCATCTCTGTATGACGGCATAAATACAAACACACCTAATGTTTAGGGATACAGGGATTCTTTTCTTACATGGCATCTACATGTGCATGCATTTATTTGATGAACTTGTGGTTCAGCTCAGTGTCTATTTATGATTCCACGCACTGTTCCAGCTCCTTCTGGGAAAAGCTTGTTTGTTTGGGCAATAATAACAGCATCTTGTCTTACACAATAATATCCTGCATCAGTGTGTTGTGTGTTTATATGTGTGTAGGTGTGTGTGATGAGTAAGTCCAGACAGCTCGCCCACGTGTCTGTCTGTAGTTTGGGTTAGATCTTACCAGTTGACAAACCATTACCAGACAAACATATCCCTGCACTGGCAACACAATTAAAATGTAATTAATGGAACCAAATCCATAATTTGGCAGATTTGATTGATGACACACATGCCTTAACAGTCTGTGGTTGTAAGGGATGTGGATGAAGAAGTACAGTCAACATAATATTAAAACATGGCACCTACATGAGCATGCATTTATTTTATGAACTTATGTCTTCACTCAGTGTCTAGTGAAGTACAGGGTAACGCCTACAAAACCAACCTACAACCATTATGTGCACTTCAAAAGAGAGCAATATGGATAATAAACAATACAGGATATCTGGAACATACCAATAAACTATTCTTACTCTCACACACACTCAAATTACAGGATTTGGTGGAAAATAAAACAGCACAAATACTATACAAAGCAAGAAATAAATTACTTCCACGTAACATACAGAAATTATTCACAGATAGACAGGATGGTTATGACGACAGACTGAAACTAAATATGAAACAGTTCACTAGAACAAATCTTTCAAAGATGTTGTGAAGTGGTTTTGTGGAATGGATTGGATCTAAATATCAAAGTGTGAAAACATGACAAAATTTAAAAAGATGTATAAAAACCTTATTTTCCAGAGATATACTTACAATAAACAGGAGTACAACAGTAATAGTTATTGATGGTATGTAATCATCTATTCTTTTTTTTTTTTTTTTGCAGTTTAATGACTGACCTATTCTTTACATGGGCTGTATATATTAGCTGATTATCCAAGTCATGTAAAATTGTGGTAGGATAATACAAGCATGGCTTCTTCCTACTCCTTTTCAGGTATAAAGTATTGTTAAGGCGAGACACTACAAGTGAATATGGTAAAATTATAAAATAATAGATATCACCATGAAACTTCCTCAGTTGATTACTTACAAAAGTATGAAAAAAAAGTATAACAAGTTTTTGAAATTTGTACGTTTAATTATGCAAATTAGGCATAATTTCATTAAATATGTGCAATTTTGCATACAGTTTCGGTAGATAGATTAAAAGATATGATAAAGCCAGGTACAAAATAATTTTTTCATTTTGTTCACACACAAGATGAAAAGAAAATTACAGAGGGATTTCAGGATATCTGCTTTCATTACCTAAGAAATCAAAATATACCACCCATAGCCTTAAAAAAAATCAATTGTCACCATATTTTTTTTTTATTAAAATGTCACATAAATCAGGCCAGGAATGATTTATTAACAAATCCCTCTGTAAATATCTTCAGAAATACTGTTAAGTGTTGAACTGGAAAGTTTGGTGGATGTAGGTGCTACATAGGCTGAGATGTTTCTATTGGAGCGTGGCAAAAAAGTAATTTTGAGAAAATGGCATTTAAAGATTTACACAGGAGAATTTAATGTATTTCTATAGGAAACAATTGCTCAAAATCCGAAAAAATGCTCAGGCCCTTAGTAATAATACAGAATATTTCAAGCTCATTAAAATGGATTATTTAATAACCTGGCAGGCATAGAAGGCCTACAAGTGTAGTAACTCAGTGAATTAACACTGATGTGTCATGCACCAAGTTGGAGTCAAAACCCAGGCTAGACAGTTGGATGGACTCAGAACCAGAACCAGAACCAGACTAAGAGTAGATGTCACAGCTTTATAATAATAATATGGACCCAGAACCAGGCCAACAGTAGAAGTCACAGCTTTATAATAATATTAACCCAGAACCAGGCCAAGAGTAGATGTCACAGCTTGATAATAATAATATTAACCCAGAACCAGGCCAACAGTAGACGTCACAGCATTCTGCAGTCTTTTTAAAGGATCAGTGTTTAGAAATAGACCCGACGCAGCACAATTAGGGAATAAGAAATTGCGCATCAGTTCACTGAGACATGCAACATGCATTACCAGCCCTCTTGGTTTCCCAACGGTAGCTTACGGTCAGATGTGCTGCTTCCTGGTGGGTTTTCAGCTCATCCAACAGATTAATTTCCCTTTTCACATCTTGCATGGCATAATTGCTGCTTTGTTTTCCCTGAATGTCGCGGAGTTCGGAGCATTTTCAGATGTCCCGCGGTAAGCTAATGTGGAAGTGTGTCACGTGACGCGTCTGAGCAAATCACGTTAGCCGAATCCAGCAGTAGCCAATGAGGTTTCATCATTAGCATTAAATCCCCCTTGGACATTCACGATTGGTTCCTGCTAGAAAGGAAATGTCCTTATTTGGTTTACATAGCATTGTGCATGAGACTCAGACCTTTCCAACAATACGGGACATGACAGTGTTCAGTGAACAGACAAAGCACGGCACGCTGCTTTGGAATGCTAACTTTTTGGTACATTCAGGAGAAATTTACTGCCGCAAGAGAACAAACTGTAATAAAATAAACATCTTAATGTATATTTTCAACGTTTTCTTTAGAGCAGCTTGAAAGAACACATACTGAAGGAGTGAATTAGCCCAAAATCTCAAAATTGACCACTGCATGAAAAATCAATGTCAAAAATCAATTTTTGCCTTGTCTCTCACCTAAAAGAGCCACAATGAAATACGTATACATTTGTGTGATATTTGTTTTCTTTTTTGATTGATTTATTTCTATATATTGGAGTGCCCTTTTAAATCTGGAATTTCTTTTGCCTACTTATGTTCGATATAAAGTCTATCTATAGTAGGGCTGGGTGATACAGAAAGAAATCATATAATATCATGATGATTTTTTTCATATCAGACAATATCGATATGCATAACAATATAATCAAATCCCTATTTTTGTCAAGCTTAAATTTCCCATTACCGGTACTCATAAGTTAGTTGTGAAGGCATCAGAAGATTATTTTTGATTTAAATATGATTTATTTTCTGTCAGAGGTTGAACATGATAGATGTGCTGAAGAACATTATACAACTGTTTCAGATAAATAAAACAGGTACATATATTTAAAACTAACCACAAGTCTGACCAGCAGGTAAAAGCTTTCAAGTTTTAAAAGAGAACACAAACAAAACCACCTTCACGGGGATGCGCTCCATTACTACTGTAACTGGTGTAAACCTTAACTGAAACTTAAGCTGCTCATACTGTGTGCGTTCCGCTTCAAGGTACGTGTGGAAAGGCGAGTGTTTGTGTTCTTCACATAGGCTACATGTATTTGTTCGGTACCCTTCCATATTGTATTGAAAGCCCTGAACCAAAACTGTTTGCACCCTACTTTTCAATACCCTGGTCACTTGAGTTCTTGGTCAAATTTTCTCCTGAGGGAACACTCATTACCTCCCACAGAAACCCAAACATTAATGTGAGTAAAAAATTATTCAATTGATTTAGATAATAAATCCACTAAATGCACAAAAAGGCCTTTAAGAGCAGTTTATTTATCTTTTAGAAAATAGAAGATTCTGACGTCAACTGTGGCATTTCACTGACAGCTCACTTACCTGCTGAGCTGGACTTTGTTTAATGAATAAGTTTTTTTTTTCTGACTACTCCAATGCATTTTGGAGCTCACAGGATGTTTTTATGCACCTATTACATGACGTTTATTGCTACTTATTTACACTACACTGATGTTTTTCTGTAAGCATAACTTAGCTAATGATTGATAATGTTTGCATTACTTTGGAATTGCATTATATGATATAGTTATAAACCCAAAAAAAAAAAAAAATCCTAACCAAACGAAAAAAAAAAATATTTGGTGGTGTTTAGTTTGTCATTTCCTAGTTAGCAATGTAGGTGGTGTTTTCAGTTAGTGACTATATTAGCCTTAGCTTGGCAGGTTCCATCCATCACCTCTTATATTCCTCCAGCTTTATTTTCTTCACTAAATATGGTCATGTCTTGTTCCAAAAGGCCAAGATAACAAAGGCTAATGGATTGTGCTGTGGACTGTCTTCAAAACAGCAGACCACAAACCAGATTACACAGAATGTGGGGGCAGATGTTATTTCTGCAATTCTAGTATCAATTTAAACTCATCATCCATATAATGTTATTGCTTGTGTTGGGTTTTTTTTTCTTATCTTTCTTTTTCTGGTTTTAGGCCACCGCCAACCTCTACAACTACATCCCATAACTGTAACTGTGTGTAACTATGTGTAGGTTTGTTTGCTTTACATTATCTCTGTGTGCATATCTGTATTTACACTGTTTCTTATCAGTGGGTGTTTGTGTAAGTAACGCCCACCAACACAGGTGAGACAGAAGATATCAAATATTGCTCAAATCCTGAAAATCTAGGCTTTATAAAAGTTGGTAGTTCCTAGTGCCAGCAAGCCTAAAAGCCAAACACACAGAAAAAAAGAGCAATTTGTCTAAATCAGACGGATGTACCTGAAACCTGGGATCATCTTAGCAAAACCGATGACTTTCTGGATGCTGTAGGAAACCAGGTCAGCCAAGTGGGGCAGCATCGACAGCTTGGAGTCCTCCTCACTGGAGTCTGGACTGCTAGCTCCATCCTGGTACATCATTAACAAGTTGCTGAAGTTCATCTTCGTGTCCACAGACTCTGGAAAAGGTGGAGGACAAATGTAACAAGATGGAGATGCAGAGAATAGAAGGGATTAAAAGGAAGCATTTCAATCAGAGAATAAACAGTCATACTAGCTGTGTTTGCATAAAATGTCAAGAACTTGAAAAAAAAAAAAAAAAAAAGGTAAATTATGCGTTTCCATAAACTGGTTTGGAGCAAATAAAGAAGGCTGTGTAATGTAAATATTGCCAGACGGTGGAATTGTAAACTATTTTACACATGACTGTTATAAACAGAGTAGAAGTACAAGATAATACAAAATATCTGTGACACTTTACATGGACATAAAAGAAAAAAAATAAATCTCATTCGTCTACACTACATGTTCTGACTACCAGCCATGTTCTAGTGTTTTAAAGGTATCCAGAACATCCAGGAATACTCCAAGGATTAGTCAAATGTTTGCTTCATGAGACATGAGACAATAAGCATTTTCAAATGTGAAACTTTGAACAGTGCATAAAATGATGGCTAAAGCTATGGTTCTAAAGATAAATAAGCAAAACAATAAATTAATAAATACACAAAACTTGTCAGAATTTCATGTTAAAGATTGAAGCACCAGAGGATGTTATGCTTCAACACTATGAAAAAAAAAAAAAAAAAAAAAAAAAAGTTACGGTGGTGGTACAACAGAGGCACAAAGGTATCAAAGGCTCAAATAACTGAAAACAGTAAAGCATTTTAAGTAGAAATAGATTAGAGGTTTTGGTGCTACGAATTATCATCAAAGAAATAATCACTGTTTTACGATTACTACGATTATTTTGCAGGGGGGGTACGTGAAACTTTGCTAATTTTCATTTGAGGGACAGGACATTTGACCCTTCCCAGAACCGGGCCCGCTCTACAGGCGCATCAGACTATTTTATGCAGTTTGCCTTGTGATCAAACAGAGCGTGTTTACTGAATCAACTCACAAGTTCACCCTCCCGAAGCTTGTATGGCAGTCTGAACTGGAGAAGAATGGCCTTACGCTACCAAAGCTATGCTGCCAGATTGTCGTTAACAGGTTGCACAAAGGTAGCCTAAAGTTGCGTAGATCACGGTAGTGAACACAAACCCAATGGAAACGACAGTGAGCGTTGAATCGAAAATATATTTACGATCAAGACAATTCAGAAATACATCCGCCCCCTGAGACAGACGGTCAGGGTGTTCTTTCTCTGTCATTTTCACTCATGGAATGTTGAATGCAGTGCTTCTGTAATGTTGCTTTCGTTCCTTGTGGGAAGTGTGTATTGGCTGTCCTTGGTTCCGCTCTTCATCTACTGTACTTTATGAGACGGTTTTTGACAGCCTTGACGATTAATTAACCGTGGCATTTAAAATCACGATTAATCGTAACACCATGACATCGTTACAACCCTACCTTGAACACATGTATATATTTGTACAGTGTAAGTGAATGTACACTGAGTAAGGAGCCTTAATTAATCGACATGGGTGTTTTATTTCCTGACTGTATAAAAGCGAGGGCAGGGTGACCGCCTGTTTGTGTGGTTTGTAGACGTCATCGTGGTCATGAGGCAGGGTTGCCCTTGAGTATGAAAGGTAAGAAGGACAGAAGAGGGAAAAAAAAGAGCCGTGTGTTTCTTACCAGGTGAGTGGTTGAATGAGTCAGAGGAGGCATCAGACAGAGAGTGAAGGGAGGCGGCTCGGCTGGCGCTGCGAGTCACAGGGCCTTCACGCACTGGAGGCTAAGAACACAGAAACGCCACAGGAACATTCAGGGCTTCAGTCCAAAAAAGAGGTTAAGGTGTAACTGATGATCTAAAAGAGGAACGGGCTGAGATTTGAGTAATGTTGAGTGTTGATGATTGTTATGGAGAAAGTTCCTTAGTGCTCATTCTTTTATTTTCAAAGACCAACATTTTTTCCAGGTTGTGTAACCAAGTCTTTATTTTTAGTTTATTTTATTAAGAATTCATGGAATAGTTGTAAGGATCACACAGCTCAAAGTGACACTTGACGGCTGGAAAACTCAGGTATTTATGACCCAGTCTGAGCGTGGTTGTGGCTGTCTACACAGTCACACTATAAATCACAGAAAAGTGTTGTTAGACTCTCTGAGACACTCTGTCCAATCGCTATTCTCCATTTCATTTTGCCTGGACTATCCAGCTTATGGGGTGTGCAGAGACAGGAGGGAAATCCAACGCCATGGTGGGGTGCATTAACACCTTTGGTGACTTGTGTTACTGGTGATGAATAAGCTGAAAACACATGCAGAGTGGTAGCTGACATGTTGCTGTAGAGTAAATATGACTGTGGTTACAGACAGTATTTAAAACTTATTCAATCTTCTAGGTTCAACTGGACTTGTTTCTTTTGAAAACATTTCGTCTCTCATCCAAGAGAATTCTTCAGTTCTGTAATAACTGTATTACAACAATAACTAATTTAACCCACAAAGACCCAGTGCTACTTTTGTGTCAGTTCCCAAATGATCTGTCTTTCTATTTAGCAGGGTTCCTATAGGATTCTACATGTTAAATGTAAGATTTTATAATACCTTTTCAAGACTACTTAAGACAAAATTTTATGCCCATTTCACAGCCTATTTCTCAGCCATTTTGGCAAAAATTTGTGATTCCTGAAATTTAGGAAAACTTGTGTCAACTAGGTCGAGAATGGTCTCCATTAAGACATTTTTAAACTTGCACTTCCCCATGTTTACTTTTCACTTTTGAGCCGTCCCTTAAAGTTCCTCAAGTCGGCTTTCTTGAGCGGCGCAGCTTGACTATCCGCTGCATGTGTGTTGGACTGAATATTCTGTGATCTTTTCTCACCGAGGCTGCAAAGTTAGCAATCACTGGTTCCTAATTTTAATAAAAACTGTTAGGTTGGAACGGAGTAGACTAACGTTACTTTCAGTGCAGCTTGGACATTTCCCAGACACATTTAAACACAATATAGCCAACAAGATTATGGCAACATAACTTAAGGCTTACCATATCATATTTACTACCTTTTAAAGACTTTTTTAAGGTATTAAATGCAGATTTGTAAATTCAAGACCTTCAAGACTTTTTAAGACCCTGCAGAAACCCTGATTTAACCTTTCCTATGTGATTTACCAACATTTATTATAATATTATCCACTGTATTTTGCATTTTTTCAGTGGACATCAAGTATTTTCCTATATTTAAATTTGCTGATCATGTAGATGTTCATAACTTACATAAAAGTTGAGGGTTATATCAAAAACAGAGAAAACTGAAGTAAAAGTGACTTTTTCAGGAAAATCTATCATTAACTGAACCTAAACCCAGTGTCTCCATTCACTGTTATTGAGCCAACTCCATGGGTTTTACTGGTGAATCAATGTTGTAGAAGATGACAGTGTTTCCACGTTCACTACGGAGCCTCTGAACGTCCAGCTGGGTCATATCTGATGACCATGAAAAGATGAGAAACTGCATTTCATCACAATTATTTACATGTATTGATAGGATTAGTGGATCAACAGGTATTAAATATTTTGGATCAGCAGATGCTTTTAGGCGCTGGTGGATGTTTGGGTCTTTATAGGTTAAGATCACAGGAGTGGTTTTGCATCCCATTAGTCGCACATTCATAGTAAAGTCATTTTCCTCCACACACTCCAACACATGTATGTCATGCAGGTTAAAATATTACTTAATAGTCCAGTGTATAAGACTTAGCAGGATTTATGGTGATCTACTTACAGAGATGGACTATAATGCTATAACTATGTTTTCAGAGTATGTGTGTTGTGTGTTAACCCTACAATGAACTCTTCATATCAGCAGTCAGTGGGTCACCATACACTTTTTATGGCCTCTGTAGATCAGGGTCCAAGTGAGGGCACAGTGGTGCAATCTGCTACTTTGCCATAAGACATCCCTAAATATTAAACACTGAACCTGTTTACTGTGTACTGTTTGTGGAAAAAAAAAAGTTTCTTTATCACCGCAGAAAAAGGCAGTCACCAGTAGCCAGAAAAATGTGCATAGGGATTTCCAGGATTTTGTGCAGTAGCTAAAATGGTCAAGTTAGTGCAAAATCAGTGTGAAGGCCATTGCAACTGTGACTTTTTTTTAAAATATGATGGTATGTTTGTTTTTTAATATATATTATCTATTTAGTATCTGGTACAGCTTTTCCACATTTTTTGGCAGCAGACATAGTAGGGGTGTGTGATATGATGATATTAGATCGTGAAGGATTAGCACGGATTGACGATCCTACAAAGCAGAGAGATCATGGAATTGGGGGGTTTATATGGGGGGGTGGTGTTCCGTGCTTTACATACCCCACAATGACTATGCGCACACCATACAACTGTACAAAGTGAAACTTAAGACTTAAGTCTCCTGCTGTTGTGCAGCTCATTTTTCTTTTCCCTACCTTCGGAAACTAAGCCTGGAGTATTATTTGAAGCAGGCATTTCTTCATTGATATTTTGCTCAGTTTTTTTTTTTTTTTCCTTTTTACTTTTCATGTTTATTGAAAGCTATCTCAAAAACCAAGTGCAGTTTAGTTTTTATGTTGCAAGAGTGCACTTAATCAGAGTGTTTACATTTTAGTATGTTTATGTTCTTAGCACATGTTGGCAAAATTGCACAAACTATTTAAATTAAAAATATTATGGAAGGTTCTTTGGGCTAAAAAGTCTTTTTTTTTTTTTTTTCTTTTCTTTTAGGGCTGTGTTTTTCATAGGTAAATTGTTTAGTTGCACTGTTCAGAAACTTGCAAATTAGTCTCAAAGATCAATGTAAAGAATCATGATAAAATTGAGATTGTGATTTTATCTTTTAAAAATCGTGATATTTTTGCCATTTCACCCACCCCTAAGACATAGTAATACTAATAATAGTACAAACAAAGAGTATTCTTTTCCAATATTTGGAAAACCTACAACCCATGCATCTAATCCTGGAACACAGAGCATACGCAATCAGAAAACCAAGGGAAACCCCATGCAACAGTATTCCAGTTTTGCTCAGAGCATTTGAAACAGAAAATATTTTGAACTGAACTGAGAAATTGGCCGGGATACCCAAACCTATCAGTTGGGTTTCTCAATATGTAGAAAAAGTTGGATGTGAAGTTTTAAACATAACACTCAAAGATGCTTTATAATAAGGATCTGAACTGAAATTCATATAAATGGACATAAGAGTCTTTAATTGTATTACAGCTCTTTTCACATACCCTTCTCATTTTACTCTGTTCTGGGGTTTCAGGTTCATCAGAGGGACAAATTTCCAAATAATTATGATGTAAATAGAGCTGAAATACAGTGTTCTGGTGCTATGCCCCTGCTGAAAACCAAATATGTTCTCACCTAATGTTTTTGATGCAAAGGAAACATACTTTTAATGACAGTTGTGAATTCAAACCAGCAGAAAGGCTTCATGCTCTGTGGTGCAGCAGGACAAATGGTATTTATATTCTAACAGTATTTTTGTCAATAGAACATGGTAACACGTGAGTGCTCAGTACTTGGTCTCCTGGGTTTCTTCTTCTAATAGATACAAACTTAAAAACATGTATTCACTCACTCCAATATAATTGGATTTTGTGGACATGTGACTTTTTGTCATTTTGTCACATGTTAAGAGACCCTCCCTTCTGCACCATGACATCATAACCTACTCCACCCGATGCTGCCGAGGGAGAACAAATGGATCCAGGCTCAAACAGTGATAATGCAGCAGTGGTTTTGGTAAAAGACACATCTGTGTTGTGCGCTGACCCTGAAGCGGGAAAAGTCGGAGTATGATGCGTCATAGGTCTTGTGGTGAGCTTCGACCAGGCACGAGATCATCCTCGTCTGCTCGTCGTTCAGCCGTGGTCGCATGGCCTCGCGAGCTGCTTCCTCCTCCTTCCTCTTCAGTATCATTTCCTTCTTCCTCTGAACCTCCTCATCTGTCAGGATAACTGAAACAGAAGACGGAACAGAGGTTTTATTAAGATATTGTGTGGTAAAATAGAAAAAAATACACACATTTGTAAATATTGCATTCACAGCTGTCCAAAAAAATGTGAGGAAACAAGTCAGATCATTTCATCACATCTGCTTTTTCCTCAGTAAAATTAAGGCTTGTACCATCCAGATCATGCCAATAGTGTCTTCAGCTAGGTCTTAGTTATTATAATCAGCAAGGTTTAAGACATCTGAAAAAAATACATTCATCATGTTAAAACAGAATGGAAAGAGGTTTTACGATTACTTCAATCAAACACTCGTAGAATGACAATGGGATCACGGTGATAAATCCTACAAGTACAGAAACCTCATTTTTGTTCACCTGTATTCTTTTAAAATCACGTCTTATAATTTAGGGTTCCTACAGGTTTCTACAAGTTAAATGTAAGACTTTTTAAGACCTTTTTAAGAATATTTAGAATAAAATGTAATGCCTATTTCATGGCCATACTGGCAAAAATTCATGACTCGTAGAATTTTGGAAAATGTATTTAATTACTCCAATACCTTGATTCCCACTGTTCAAAGTCATTTCTCACTGGGGGCAGTAAATTTAGTGATAATTATTCCTAATTTCAATATAAATTGTCAAGTGGAACTAAGTAAACTAATGTTACTTTCTTTTATAGTTTGGACACATTTAAATACAATACAGCCAACAGATTTATGGCAACGTAACTTAAGACCTACCATATCAAATTTCATACATTTTAAAGACTTTTTTTTAAGGTATAAAATGCAGATTTGTAAATTCAAGGCTTTTAAGACTTTTTAAGACCCAGCGGGAACCCTGTAATTGTTCTTTTGGTGTATTTATTCTCTGACTGCACTGTTTTATTTTATGTGTTTTCTTGTTTTATCTGGACATTGAATCTGTAATAAAGAGATACTGACTGATAGAAGACACACAGACGAGCCTTGGGTTTAATCAACAGGTGAGTTCGTTATCAGCTCATGCGTCGGCAGACGGTAACTGATCTGGGCCGTCTTGTTATTTAGTGAAAGTAAACACGCACATACCCAGACACAGGATTAGTGTAATGACACCACATGCTCTTTACACCTCCTGCTTCACAAAGAGTAACAAAGCACGGAAAACTAAAAAAAGATCTAACCTCTGCCGCCTATCATTGAAATCTAGGTGAAAGTGCAGGAATGGAAGCTTCACATGTTTTCATCCCGGGTTACATGAGGCGTACATATCCTCAGGTTGGCACGGACCATGGCCCTGTCACATCTGCTGCCTCTTTATATGCTGATGCAGCGGGTGTTGGATGTTTAAGTGCCTTTTGCTTTATTCATGCTGTAGAAGTGAAGACTGCAGAATGGTTTAAACATACTGTTTATAGTAACTCTTTTAAGGTTTGACTAGATGAGCAGATCTTTGCTCTGCACACCACTTCCACATGTCATGGAGCATTACATTAGTTTGGAATCTCATATTCACAAACTTTGTCATTATTTATCATGGCCTGAAATAGATTTACAGACTTTTTTGTGCACTCAAAGTGCACTTAATATATAATGTGTATGAGTAATAAAGATACTTCTATATTTTTCATTTTAACCTAATAGGAAGCAGTTTTTCCCAAATCTCAGTCTGTTGGCACAAACAAAACATGTTTCATATCTGGGAGGTTAATACATATAAATTGGTTATTTAAGCTGCATTAACACTGCATGTCCATGAGATTTGATCATTGGGATAATGATGATGCTACTAAACTGCCAAATAAATCTACCTCTACTGCCCCTTAATAAATTCAGAAATAGGTTACAAACAAGGAAAAAGAAGAATTTCAATAAAAGCAATCAACTCTACTTAAAGAAAAAAAAAAGATGATTTATTGATGATTATGAGATTGATTTGACTTACATTTTACATTAATTGATTTTGTTTGATATAATATAATAGGATAATCCAAATTTTGTCCTGATGAATAAATTAAAATTAGTGCTATCAAACAATTACATTTTTTAAATCCGAATAATCACAGGATTGATGTAGATTAATTTTGATTAATCACATTTAAATATTCATTTTTTATCTATATCATTCATGTTTCATTTTGCATGAGCAACCAGACTCAAGAAAGAAGGGAATATATATATATATATATATATATATATATATATGCACTTAACATGTTTATTAAACACCTTCAGCAGTTT
>JAPQRP010000028.1:28399212-28411622 GCA_037367295.1 Apogon hyalosoma
AACAAAGCAGCTGAAACTGATTAACAACCCCCTCTGCTACTTAACTGACCAGATCAATATCCCAGAAGTTTGACTGATAGGTTGCTATACTCTGATTAAAATGTGTTCCTCTAATTTTTTTGAGCACTGTATAATTGCTAGAATCAAATGGACTCAGAATAGAAAGTTAGAGCTGTTTCAGATATATTTCGTTGGGTGTTATTATAAAAACAGGATTTCAGATTTTGCATCAACATCAGCTAAGTGAAACAACTGCAATTTAACCTTACGCTTGCAAAAAGCAGTTACCTACTCAACAACTCATAACAGACTAGACCAGAACAGTGGAGGACAATTGAACATGTGTGAAAAGAAGGTCTCTCTGTATGATGATTTCATATCAGAGCTCAGGAGGGTCGACTCACATTCTTTCATCATGCCGATGTCAATGCAGCGTTTGAGGCGACAGGCCTGGCAGTGACGCCGGTTGTCCTTGGTGATGGTGCAACTTCCGTTGAAGGGACACGTAAAGTTGGCTTTGCGCTTCATGCTGCGCCTACAGGAAGACAAAATTCTTATAATAATTCATGTGCAGACATTTCAACACTTGATGAAAACAAACTCCATCTGTTTATGAAGGATGATGGATATGACCAAAAGCTCCACAACAACAGTTACAGGATGTTAAGATCATCCACTGCTGGTTTCAAAGTAATAGCATTTTAATTGTCACCTTTAAGGCCTATTCACTGAAAACAAGTGACGCAGTGCTGAGAAGTAAGGAGATCTACAATGCCAATCCAAGGAAAGGTCAAAGTAATATAAATGATTCACTGAAAAATCATTCATGTATGTCAGTGTGTAAATCAGACTCAAAGTGTACCATTCCATTGATAATAAAACCATTTTTGTTTGAAGAGTGATGTCTTTATGCTTCTGCTTGGATTAAAACTGCATATGTCATTCATTAGTAACATTGGCTGATGGATTTACTGGCACATCTAAAGGTGGAACAACTTAGGTACATGACTCAAGGCTCTAGCAATATGTTTAAAAAGCTCTGAAACCATTCTTGACATACTTTGAGAACCTTCCTGGGACGTGAAATAATGCAAATGACCCTTTACTTTTTTATTTACATAAATTTATTCATTTATTTATTATCTTTCTTTTTACTTTTTTTTTACTTTTATTTTTATTACTATTATCTTTATTTTTATTTTACACCATTAATTTAACATTTTTAAATACTGATTTGTAAATGTTGAAAAATTCAATAAAAAAATATTTTATGCTATCATCCATTAGTAAATCCAATTTAGAATGAATACTGTAAGCATGTGTTATGTCAGCGACAGTGCATGTGAATGATCAACTGAGAAAAAACAAGAGTACACAAGGGCACTGAATTATGTACAGTATGTTCTAAAAACACTGCATTTGCATGTTCATGCAGCCAAGCAGAAAAAACACACACTGCATCATTATGTTAAGTACTGCACTGTTGGCTAAATTGTATTAAAGCCTTGTGAAATTCTAGGCCAATAAATGATTCAAATTACTATTTGGATAACACGCCCATACTGACAAAAAGGTTACTTTTTATTATATTTATACGTTTGTGCTAAAGAAAGATAGAGTTGTTAATTATTAAAACATGTTTTACGTCTTTATGGCTCTCATTACATACTAGTATGTAAATGAGCACTGATTTTATTAGAAAATCATTTATAAAACAACCTTAATCAGAGCAGATAACACCAGCTTTTACAATCAGAGAAAAGTCATCTCACTGGATCATATCAGCGACTCCATAGTTCAGTTGATATAATATCTCTACTTTGTTCCAAATGTGGATTGAAAGTCAGACGCAACTTTACTTTCCAGTTTAGAAGGGGATGCAGTCACTAATAACTCTACACTTAGCCTTGAGGATCCTCGACTAAAACAACACTCTGAGTGGGATTGCTGCCACAGCCTATGTTTAAGATAAGAGATAAGATATGCCTTTATTAGTCCCATAAGGGCAATTCCAGATTTTATTTTTTTTAACTTAACAATAACAATGTGGCCTATTTTTCCATGTTAAAAATATGAACCTCAAGCTTTCTGTTCAAAACTGGGGTTCCTAGTTGTCCTCTTTTCCTCCTAGGATTTTTTTTTTTTTTTTTTTTTTTTTTTACAATGCACATACATACCACTACTGCAACAGAGCTTCAGTTGAACATCACTGTTAACAACTATAGTGGTACTAATGGTGCTTCATTGTTATAGTTTGCATAGTCTGACATACATGACCCAAGTTGATTTAAAAGAGTGTTTTAAGAAAAACAGTGTCTAAAGAAAGAAATACCCTATAGCTGTACTGCACTGTGCTGTTCTCTTCTTTAATTAAACAAAATCATTTGATTTGTGTGTACTGAGGTAGGAATATGTAAGTTTATAGGTCTGTTGACTCCTTTTCAAACATAGGAAGAGAAGAAAATGCAAATATTGTGAATGTTGAACAGGTTTTAAATTTAAAAAAATCTGTTTATCTATCTATTGATGTTAGTCAGTGTGGTTGGCAATAAACTTGCTAAAAATCTAAGAACTATCATATAAAGTACATAGTATATACAGTTTCAAGAAGTAAGAAAATGTCTAGACTCCATGCACATTGCACTAAGCTAATACTGTTTTGAATTTATCAAAGTGTGAAAAACTTGACACAGTGTGTCAACTGAGTTTCAGACAAATCTGTTGTTTTTTTTTTTTTTTAGGTGCCTGAAATTAAAGTAATCTTACTTTCAGCATCAAAAAACAGAAGAGAGCTCATTTGTAACACAACATAATTAATGTACACATTAAGGAAAAGTTGGCAGAAAGCCCACCGTCAAGATGCCAGTGTACAGCAAACACAACGTACGCTGAGACAACACCTCCTCCACATGATCAGTTTCCAGTAACACCTTTGATTCAGCAGAGACACACATTTACCATAAAGCGCCATCTATCACACTTAAATGCTGCCAAGCGTTAAGGATAGTGAGAAAGACATCGATCCTCATGCAAGAGTCAAACCCACCTGAAGAAGCCTTTGCAGCCTTCACAGGTCATAGCATTGAAGTGGAAGCCAGTGGCCTTGTCGCCGCACACGCCACAGATCCGGGGGGCGTTGCGGTCGAACTCCTCCGGTCCGACCACCGACGTCGTCACCGTCATGGGCTCCATCACTGCTGAAGACAAAAGAAACACGAAGTTCAGAGATGTTTTAAGAGAAGCTTAAAACTCTGTTTGCGGTCACTGGCTTGCGTTCAGAGTGTGCGTTTGCTGAGATGTGCTCTCTTATACCAACAGGTGTTGGGTAATTAGCATATTTAGCAAAAGGCATTGACAGCCGCAAGGGCTATTGGCTGAGTGACTCAGCAGACACAGGTACACACACACATCTTCATTAAGACTCATGAAATTACAATGTTAATGTGAAACAGAATTAATGACAGAAGAGGGACCATTGCTACGGTCTAAGAAATGACTGATACTTTCAATACTGCCAACATAAAATATTCTCTACAGCGCCCATTTCTTCTACCACTCAGTCAAACATGCACCATCTGGCAATCCCACATGAATAATGACAGCAGTGGGGTAACACAAAGACACGTCTGTGAAACCGATCCATATCAGTCTGTACAAAAGGATGTCTGATTCAAAAAAAAACGAGATGAGAGGGAAACGAAACTTTAAAATACGGAATGATGCACACTTTCATCTGGACCTGACAGCTACACTGGACATGGGTTTTCCATTTTTTCATATTGTGATGCACATGCTGATGTGACTTTATGAACACCAACAACATATTTTCCATTTTCCATTGGGTTGAAGTGACCACTCTACCCAAGCAAAACTGACAAAAAGTGGCATGCTTATGAAAAACAATTAGCAAAAAATGGGATATATATATTTTTCAAGAATAAATAATTAATTAAATACAGTATTTTTAACTATTGGGGTAAAGGAAGCAAAAGCTGTTGTTGACTCCTCCTACGAGTGTAAATGTAAATCACATTTAAAGGGTAGGTTGACAGTTTTTCTATTCCATATTGTAGGTTTTTTTTTTTTTGTTTTTTGTTTTTACTGTTGATAGAAAATGAGTGTTTTGCAGTTTGAGTTAATAAATTCAAGTGGATATAATCTTAAGTTGCTGCTGTTTTACTGAGGTTTCTTTAATTGTTAGGCCCCTATTATTGATGTTAACCTTAACAAGGTGGATCTATTCTGCTAAAAAGGATCTACTTTGAACATTTGGAGCAAAAAACATCAAAAGACATTTGCAGCACAGTTCCAACACTTTCACTATTGTATTTCACATTAAAGGCTCTAAACCTAAAACACTGCATGACTGAGCTTACTCAGAAAATTTCACTAAAAAGTACCGCCATTAAATAAAAGAACAGCTTAAATTTGTATTTGCAAAGAAAAAAAAAAAACATACTGCCGTTTCTCTGATATTGTGTGTCACTTAATTCTGGTTGACACTAGAAATGTTAAATGCTAACATCAGTAAAGCAGATCTAATGCAAAAAACAAATGAAATAGGTTATTAATGCTTGATATTTCTTTTTTCAGAACACACACACATTAATATAGCCTACTTAATATATAATTACATGTTTTACTTCCAACTCAGAAAAAGCTCCGTTGAGGCTATTATTTATTACCATTATTATTGATATAATTGTAAATGAGAAAGTAGAATAGTTTTGTGAGATTTGAACCTGACTAATATCACAACTGATATTAGCCTTTAAATACTTGTTTAAAAGATGTAAAATGGCATCTTGATTTTCATCTAAGTCAAGTTTAAGCCCCTCAACCATTTTTTTTTTCCTTACATGTTAAAGTTTTAGAATATGGACAAATATAGATGGAATTAAACTTTGAGTTGAGTTTGAGCACTTTGATACAGGCCAAATTAGCGTGGTTTAATTAGATTAGTTTAAAGATGGTGTTTAAAATTAATCGAATGAAGCGTTGGTGGGTCTTTGGTGTTGTTATCCCTTAAAGCAGACATCTGGGCCTGCATGCACGCAACACTACGCCAAAGTCCTGCATGGGTGAAGGAGGGAGAGGGGTCATGTGAGGGGAAGACCAACAAATGAGGACAAAGTGAGGAGGGGGCTTGAACAGTGGGGAGAAAGCGGTCACATGGCCGCGAAGTGTAGCCGGTGGGGAGTTGACGTGAGTAGAAGTAGGACTCCTGATGGTGTCAAACGAGGACAAAGAGACGTGGGGGGGTTGAAATAACAGAGGAGGAGGAGCAGGTGAAGCAAAATGAAGGATGAGACAAACACAGTCAGACTTCATTAGTTATCAGCGTCGCTTGTCCATCAACAGCATTACCCAGAATTCATGACTTTGACTGTTTACCATCTCTGCAAGGTGTGTTACATTCACTTATGCCTTCTCACACCATTATTCATCATATCTAGAGCTGCAGATAGTGATTATTTTTGTAATCGGATAATATATTGATTATTTTCTTCGGTTCAATTCGATTAAAGGATGACTGTATGAATCGGCAACAAGAATAGTAAAAATGTGAATCAGACATGAAAAATATAAACTTGTCTGTTATTCCAGCAGCTGAAACAACAACCACAAAAAGTATAAAAGCTCATATAAAGAAAATATCTACATAGAAATAACAAAATTATCAATAGTATAAACAAATAAGTTGGATACAATTGTGTCGAGGCAGACCGATATATAGATTTTTTTTAAATATCAGCCATTGGCCTTAATTTTTTTTTTGAAAGCCATTATTTGATCAGTAGTAAAAAATCTTATAAGATTGCTGCCACTTGAAGTTCAATAAATGTTAAAAGAGTACTATGTGTACATGAATTAATAATTTCATTTATACTGCTGCTTAAAAATCTTGATCATCTGAGTGTTTCATATGTATTTTACAGTCAATGTGCTTAAAAAAAAAAAAGGAGAGCCTTAAATATGGGCCTCAAAAATCGGCTATAGGTATCAGCTGACCAAATTTTTTTTTTTTTTTAATTGGCATCGGCCTTAGAAAAGCAATATCAGTCAACCTCTACAATTGTATTGAAGACTACAGTGCACTTACTGTTTATAGATGTAATTTGACTTGTTTATTAATAAACAAAAAAAATAGGCCAGATGACATCTACAAACAATAAGTGCACTGCTGTCTTCATTCAACACATTTGTATTCAATTTACTAACAACATATGATGGAACTAACATACAACTTAAAAAAAAAACAAAAAAACAAACATGTTTAATGCTCGTGTGAAAGCTTGATAGTTTAAAGGAGTAAGTGATGGTTCCAAAGAAGCTTCAATTCAGAAGAACTGTTATCAAATATGTTTTAAACCGATTCCAGTTGATTCATGGTTTCTGCTCTAATCACGATCACAAAAAAATACATTGCGTTTTTAATGCGGTAGATGGATAGTAAAACTGGTAGAGAGGGTAAAAGCATGTTAACAGGTCTGTACCCACAGGCTGTGGTTTCATTCATCAGTATGCCCAGGCCCCAGGTCTATAATTAACTTATCCTTTTCAATTTTTCCCCCCTTTGTGTATTCTCTCTCATCTCATCTGTAACACTACTTAATAATTAGTACTGTTATTTATTCATGGCTTGGCTGATAAATTGTTGACACAAAGGAGAAGAGGTTTTAGTTAACAGATTGACACTTCATTTAACATTAATTTAACCACCTGTTTTGTTTTTAGTTTTTTCAAAGCAACAGCGAAATCAGAACAATGCAGTCAACCCATTGAAAACAGAGTGGGTTTACCATTTATCAGTGTTTAGCTTGTTCAGTTTTACACAAAACAAACTGAATGTAATTGAAGTAGGGGAGACGTGAGAGATGAAATGTTGTTGGACAAAACGCCACTCAGCCGTGGATAATGCATTCTTCACACATCCTTTTCCATGAAAATCAAGTGTGTCTTGGACACTGGGGGACTAATTTATTAAATGTGCTGCAAGGATAAGGTCAGATCAGATCAGCTCTGGGCGACCTGAAGATATACTCACATGCAGTTCAAATGAATTATGTTTCTTTTCTAATCATGCTCTCTGAGGGTTTGGTTCTGTTATCTTATTCATACAAAAGTTAAACATACAGTCCAGTTTAACTCACAAAGCTGACCATCCATTGTCGTTCCCCTTACAGTGCTTATAGTCCTCTCTTGTGCTGACACAATAGTTAGATTCAGTCCTGTGTCAATACTCTTGCAAAAGGCTGGATGCTAAATCCTGACCTTAGAAAATTCCACCATTTTGTCAGATATGGCTGTACATAAATTTCCTCTTCAAGATAAAATCTACAGGAAATACATGTAACTGGAAAAACTACTGTAGCTATTATTATTATTATTATTATTATTATTATTATTATTATTATTATTATTATTATTACCTACATATCCTCCTAAGACCCAGCAATGCAATTTTGTCCTCTGTAGGGGACAAAACCTTCACAGTTGTACTTAAAAAATGCTGTCCATTGCAAAAGACAGTCCATTAAAAAATAAACAAATAAAAATAATTTTAAAAATGTATCTGAAAAAATGTTGCATTCTGGAGTTTCCAATCAAGACAACTGTTTAGTGTAAAAAAACTAAAACTTTCCCTTTCCTGGGTCTCAGAAGGATATAATTATATATTATTAAAAAAAATAAAGGGACATCAAATAAGGAGATATGGTCAAATTAATTTTTTTTTCAGTTTTTTATGTTTTAGTATGTTTATATATTTAAAATGCCATAGACTTGTGTCCTGACTCTTAGCTGTTCTCAGCATCTGAACGTGACACAACACTAGGGCTGGGAATTCAATATCAACCCTGTTCCAGTAGGAATGTTTAATTACCAGTTATAACTGAATTTGATTAATCAAGATTTTGCTTTTTACCTACAGTGCAATACGCCTAAATCAAAATAACGTTGTTGTTAAAATTGGAAATTAGTACCAAGAAATGTAACTGTTTAGGAGTAGAGCTGAAATGATTAATAAATTAATTGACTTGAATCAATTAATACATTTATTTGATTACAATCTTCCTGAATTGAAGCTTCATTTCCTTACTTTTGCTGCTGCTAAACATTGGTTCCACTGTTGTGTTTCACACGGACGCTTATTGTTACGCACATGACGCCAGGATCAACATAAACAAGATGGAGTGTAGCTCAGAGGAGACTGTCGAGGGACGATGTGGGTCGCACATGCATAGAAGCATTTATCTTGGTCGGCCAAGTTTTACAACTCGCTACAGCAACGTTGCTATGACAAATCAAATTATGTTAAAGTACAGAGACTTGACTTTACCTTCAAGGAGTATCTTTCTAGCAATCAGAAGTGGTTTTGAGAGTCAAATTGTATGTCTACTTTCGGTTTCTTTCACAGCTGAGAGCCTATCCAGCTCACAAACATTTTGATCTAAATCTGAAGGAAACTGAGCGGTGCAGGGTAATCGCAGCTCTGTAGCAAGCCGTTCCAAGCAAGGTTCATCTCTTGACAGAGACAAGGACAAAAAGGCAGAAAATGTCTATATGTTCAGTTTCCTTCAATGAAACCATCACTTACTCCTTTAAACTTTTAAGCTTTAGCACAAACATTAAAAATATTTGTCTTAATTTAACTTGCATGTTAGTTCCATTTTCATTGTTCGTAAGTTAGTAAGATGGATACAAATGTGTCGAAGACTGCAGTGCACATATTGTTTGTAGCTGTCATTGACTTTGTTGTTTTCTGCTGATATTTTTATATATGCTTTTAATTTTATACCTTTTGTGGTTGTTGTGGAAAAAAGAACTAGTTGTTTGTCATTTTCAGACATGTCTATCAGATTTTTACTTTTTTTTTGCCTACTCAATCGTTTAATTGAATCTAAGAAAATAATCAATAGATTAATCAATTACAAAAATAATCGATAGCTGCAGCTCTATTTAGTAGTATGGCATGGTGGTGTATATCTTTTTTCATTTTTTTTAATACATCTGGGTTTCAAAATACAAAAAGGATAAATCATCTCTGCACAGTATTCTCCTGACAAGAGTCTGACTTAATTTGTGATTTTAATGCAACGTGGGAAAAATGGCGCATGAGGCTTAGTTAAGTAATAAAATATTATTTAGGCTTAAATAATGATTTTCATGTTGCTTAGTTACAGTAAAGCCACTGTCATATAACAGTGACACTTTTTTTTTTTTCCTTTTAATTGGTTTGTTGTACAGGTTACTCAGGTTTGACATGACACTGGTACTCAGGTCACTCTGGTCTCATTCATCTTCATTCGTCTTTCCTTTGTGTTTGTGTGTCTCTTGTCTAACCATCCTCTACCTTTAGCTGTAAACACATTTGTCTGTGTTGTTCCTAAAAGCTCTGCAGAGTTGGCTGAACTCACATCTACGTCAACAAATGAAACATTTAGTGGGGGATAATCAGGCTGGGTTACAGCAGCACAGCTCCTGGGTCTGTTTTTACTGACGCTCATGTTATTTTCCTCTGTGAAGCAGTGCAGCTGGGTGTCATCCAGCCATATTACAATTCATAACCCCCTCCCCCACTCCCACTCCTCCTCAGCATGTAAACAACCACTCTCCCAAGAGGCAGATCATCCAAACCCACATCGCCACATACTGTTTGTGACACATCACTAAAGGATAATTATCATTTGTCAATGGATCATCACTGAGAGGGTTTGTTTTTCCTGTTTCCACACAAATGACAACTACATCAAAAACACAGCCAAGCCTGGTTTAAAGCAGAAAAATCATCCAAGCTCTCAAAATAATGACTACCATTACAGCAGCAGGCTGAATTGGTCAATACAAGGCTGCTGTACAACCATAAAGGTTAGTCAACGGGTGTGTATTTTTACAAGAAAAACACGTTTTGTAGTTTTGTAGCTTTGTAGCTGTTTCTAATTCTCAGTCCATTTAAATCTGCACCATATAAGAGCTCTACAGGATCTTTGTGAATGTGAGCAATGCTTACAAGTATGTCATTCGAAAAAGTTTTTTGGACAAACTGAGGTCTGTTATGATGATTGCTGCCTGTTCAGTCCAATGTCCAGTCTTGAACAAAGATTGGTTATGAAAGATAAGAAGCATCAACAGAGCTGCAAAATTAACCCAAACTGCAATCTGTGTAATTACATAACCAAAAATGCTGCAGTTTAAACAAAATCCAGTGTATGCTTGGTTATATTTGGATTCAGTGGAAAAGTGCATGAACCATTCCAAACTACATAGTGAAATATTGTCTACAGTAGGGGTGAAACGATTCCTCGAGTAATTTGAGTACCTCGATTACAAAAAATGATCGAGGAATTTTCTCTGCCTCGAGGAATCGCTTACTTAATTGTAAAGCTCAAAGCACAGCATTTTGCACGGACTACTTAATGTGACACAACATGCTTACTCGCACAAAGGAAGATAACAGAAGATGTGGAAGTGTTTGGTTGAAGCAGCAGGAAGATGGAAGAGGCGAGTGAAAACAACAATGATGAAAGACAAAAAAAAAAACACAATAAAAAAAAAGACAAAATGATGAAAGTGTGGAAGCATTTCAGAGTCAACAGCAGGTGAACACCGTGACATGTATCCGCTGTAACATGGCCCTTTCATACCACAACAGTACATCTACAATGTTGAACCATCTCCTCCAAAGACACCCAGAATGGAGTGGAGAACCTGAGATAAAATAAAAGAAAGAAATAAAACTGTTAATTTTCTAAAAAAAAAAAAAAAGGAAACCAATTGATCCGTCATTATTAAGTGAAATACCAGATTTCCGCTTGTGTATTTATAATTGCTCTTTAACCAAGCAAAAATAAGTTTTATCCGATTACTGGATTAATCAAAGGAATTTTCAGTAGAATACTCAATTACTAAAATATTCGATAGCTGCAGCCCTAGTCTACAGCTACTGAAATATCACTATTTCACCAAATCATACAGCCCTGGGCATGTCTTTACAACACTGCTGTTGAATCAGAGGTGGCAAAGGCTTTAACATGTAGTTCTACTAACTACTGGACAGCTCTATATATACAGGGCGGGTAAAAAGTAACTAGGCATTAAAAATTGGTAATAAAATCCATATCCCTATTACAAATGTATTGAACCAAATGATACATGTTCTTTATTACGTGAAAAATGAAACTAAAATCTTCATAGTTCAGCATAAGCACCGGTACAACGGCCAGGGATGAAATGAACAACCTTCTGAAGGATGTCAGCTGGAATATCATTGAAAACCTCCTGAAGCCGTGAATAAGAAATAAGGCAATAAGAGAATAAGAAAGCCCCATTGTATTGTCTGTTTAAAAGATGTTTTCGTCATGACTTCAGTGATACTAAAAATTCTATAGCAATTTCTCATACCTACTTTTCACCCACCCTGTAGGTCTCAGCTGCTCTTCATTTAACAGCCTGAAATGTGGCACAACCTTTCAATTCCTGCAGGCATTATGGTTGTACTATAAGCTGTCAAGTTGAACAAGTTGTCCTTGTAATCTTTCATTATATCACCAATAAAGGAAGCATCAGCAGAGTGAATGAATATTGAAACTACTTTTTGCTGCCTTGTCATGTTCTAATTTATTCATCTGTTCAATGGCTACCAGCAACACTAAGGGAGGAATGTTTTCCTACCTTTTACACCATATGTGAGTTGACGGCTTAAATCAATCCAGTCAATACCAAAATGACAACTTTCACCATTTTTATAGACTCTGGCTTGACATATGCTTTAGTGATGACTGGATTTAAACACATTAGGCTACATTCAGACAGCAGATTAATCAGGCTGCCGATTAACTGGGCCGATTATAGCCTATCACTGATTAATCAACATTGGCCAATAAGTAATGAATGTATTACATTTTTTTGCTGTGGAGATTATGTCACTCGCTGCTCCTGTGCATCTGTGCTGCCTAGCGCGTTAAATAGTAAAGTATGTCAGTTTCACTTTCACTTTTCTTTTTCACTGACAATCACAGTCACTCCCCAAATCACAGACTGTAAATTATCTTTGTGAGATAAACAAAGATGCAACTTAATTCACATTTCCACCACTATCTAATATAAGACAATTATATCCTGTGTATATCAATGTTCTTTCATATATCCACCAATCAGTTATCAGCCAATATATTGGATATCTGCCAATAAAACGGACAACTGCTTTTTTTTTTTTAGCCCCCAATATCAGCATCGGCCCCAAAAATCCCATATCAGTCGGGTTCTAGTCTTAATGCACAATTTGGATTTTTTGGTGAAATCTGATTTTTTTGTGTGCTCGTTCATATTATGCATTAAATGCGACTTCTATCAGTTTTGAGTATGAACTGAATGCGACCCTGAAGTGACCCGCATGCGCAAAAGAGGTC
>JAPQRP010000028.1:28418777-28436596 GCA_037367295.1 Apogon hyalosoma
TTAAAAGGTCAAACCCATAGTCTCACGTTTTGAGAGGGAGATGTCCATTAAGAGCTAAAACGTTTGCGAGGGGCGGGTTTTGTTGTGCCTGGAACCACTTGTTTTTATGCTGTTTTTGTCATGTTAAATTCTACATCTTCTGCATAACTGTCATGATGTCATTTTTTTTTTACATTACACAAAAAACCTGGAAGAGAATTGATATGATTTTTTTTTTTTTTTTTTAAATCGTGACTGCATCACCAAGCCCCAAAAAAGTACAAGCCTCATAAAATCTTTGCAGGACAATAACATGTTGCATGCCTAGTGTTTCCAGGTCTATAGAGGGAATAAAGTATGATGTTTTGATGCCCTGCCAAGGCTTAGTGCATGAAAAATGAGGCATCTGTAGTCCCCAAAGGCAACAAAAGGAGCACAGTACCACATGATCTGTCCTTCCAGATGCCGTCAAATCCAACAACCAAGCCTCAGGGCAACAAAAAGACGGGATCGAATTCTGGTGTATGCATACCGTCTGCATGTGCTGTGTCTATTAGAAACAGATAAACGGAGCATCCCGACAAGCTGCAGAACCATGCAACACACACGAGTTAGTGTGATTGGTTGGAAAGGGACACACCTCCCAGTACACACACAAATATTACAACAGAAAAACAATTAATCTGAACCTCCATCTGAACTCTGTTGGATGAAACATAAAAGCACAGCAGATTGATAAAGAATAACACACTGTCACCTTCACATACACTTGAAAAGCCTTTCCTGACTTGCAGGAGCATGTTTCACTGTGATTATAGACTTCAATGTTCCAGGTGGTTGAAAAGATTCATGAGGCAGAGCAGGGCTACAAATTTGAATTCATCTGTTCAAGCTTTTGTACTTCTGAATTAGATTTTGTCAATTTTATTTGGGTCTCATGGAAAATCAAAAAATGCTAAGGTTATTCTGGCAACTTAAGATGAAATGCATCTTAATGAATATACATTCTGAAAATAGAGTAAAATATTTTAATAAAATAATTCAACCATATCGTGAGACAATATTGTAAATATGTAAATAATAAGTGTGTGTGTACAGAACAACTAATATAAATAGCAGATTCTCTTATATTTCATGTGTCACTCTTGAATGGTTCTGCCTATCATTCTGCACTAAATATTCACACTTAACATTCTGCACCGTTTATGTATTGTTGCGGCTCTAAACACATATCTTACCTTATTAGAGGTTCAACATTGGCCAACACTAGACATCTCCAGAGCCAGGTTCATGAGTCAATAGACAGTTATGACTGTAAATGTGAAATCATTATTTGGTCAAAAAAAAAAAAAAAAAGTGTCCAGAGTCAAAGTTATAAATGGTCTTATGTGTATGTTTGCTCTTTTGGTTTGTAGAGGACATAACAAGAAAACAACAAAAAAAAATATTAAAGCAGAGGAGAATGATGTAAAAGATGTAGTGACAAAAATGCATAAAAATTAAACAAAAAATAATGTAAGACACCTGAAACAAAAAGTGTAGTTTTGGATTTGGTGATTCACCGCTTATTTGGAACACCGATTTAGCACCATGTGTAATCTACGTAAAAAGGGGATTGTGTGTTTGTTTTAAATGTTTCTTAATCATCAGAACTAGGGCTGAAATGATTCATTGATTAGACATGTGCATTTCAATAAGCATCCGTGTGAAACAACACTGAAATGTTTAGCCACAGTGAAATTGAGGAAACAAAGCATGAAATTGATCAAATTTATTTAACTACAATTTTCCTAAATTGAAGTTTCATTTCCTTAATTTTGCTGCCACTAAATATTTGGTTCCACTGTTATGTGTCATGCAAACACATATTGTGACAGATCAACACAAAGTCACATGTTAGTTCCATCTTAAGTTGTTTGTAGATGTCATTTGACTTGTTTGTTGTTTGTATATATATATATATATATATATGTATACACATAATTTTACTTTTATACTTCTTGTGGTTGTTTCAAGTGGCTCTGGAATAAAGGACAACTTGTTTGTTATTTTCAATCATGTCCAGTTCACATTTTTACAATGTTTTTGCCTATTTAAATAATCATTTAATCACACTGAAGAAAATAACTGATAGATTAATCAATTACAAAAATAACTGATAGCTGCAGCTCTACTCAGATCATCACAAGTGAATGCCAGAAATATAGTCAAATTATTTTAAAGTAATAATAAATACACATTTAAAACATTAAAATATGAAACTGCAATAAAAAACAATAAACCAGGGAAATATTTTTTACAGCTGGTGATGCAGAACAAAATTAACCAAAATGTTGTTTTTTGCAATAATAATATTTGTCACTATAAAAATATGATCCAGTATTTATCAGTATCACCTGAAAGTGTTCTCATTTGGTAATAGTGGCTGATGGATCATGGATAAATATTAACTTCTGTAACATTTGCTCATGCATACACAAGTAAAGATGAGTGTATCTGAGTGTGAAGATGCTGACCCCTGCCATATCTCTGACCCACTCCACAACACACAGCAAAACCAGGACAGGTTCTTATCTCCTTCACACCCACTCACTCACCAGCCGCAAAAGTGCTGAGGATGCTGCTGCTCGTGCGTGTGTGCATGTGTGTGCGTCAGACACAGACACACTAATGACAGGGCCTGACGAAGGCACTGCTGTTACTGCAGGTGTGCAGCCTGGCTCACTTTCCCCCTGCTAATGGTGCAGGTGGAGACACACACATTTACAGAACACACACCTCAGTCTCACACAGATTCCAACATGGGAAAGGCCCAGCTGTGCAAACGGACAATATGTTAATGAAATTAAATCACACGCATACACAAGCACTGTGGGTGAGGACTGGCAGGACGAGGGAACAGGAAAATGACTGGCTCATCAAAATATATTTCCCTCACTCATCAGATTAAAAGCACCAAGCAAAATAACACGTCGACATGCACACGTGAAAAAGAGTCATGTTTATTTATAGTACCCTGTACGGGTGCATCAGCCTGAGTATTAAAATAAAGCATCAGGGGTCAGTCACAGTACATGGCATCACACAAACACCAGTTCACTGCAACACTGACTGCGGATAGCACTCGTTTCACTGCATCTCACCGTGGGCTGCTCGACGCATTGCCACATCACAGGGCATGCCCTATCAGGTAAAGCTAATCCCCACAGTAACACATCTGGATACAACTGCTCTACTACTTCACACAAAAGGAAAACTCTCACACTCAGTGCTGTCCATCTCTGATCTATAGGAGACATATGCTGTATAGAACAGGATTTACTCCTGTTTTAGGGTTCTTAGATACACAGAGTTTGCTGTAAGACTGGGTGATCTCATGATCTTAGACCATAGGTAATCTTACTGTGTCATATGAGCTTATTTTCAGAGGGATAGTACAGATCATGTTATTATATACAGTCTAACAGCACTGGAAGACACTTTATATCTCAGCTAACATTCATTTTGAAGGCACAAGTACCAGTATCCATCTATAACATCCAGGATACTACGTAGGAAGTTCATGTGAAACACATACATATGTAGACTCAGTGTTTAGGTCCTCAACGCACATATCTGTATAGGGTTTCTTCTGGCTATTGTTTAGGATTATTCCTGTAACAGCAATAACAAAAAGCCATCAGACCACAGCTTAAGCCCTCCAAAAACAGAGACAACTAGAGGAAAATATAGAATAGTTAATATCATAAAATTTAGTAACGTGATATTTTCCAATATTGAACAGCCATAATCTCATCCAATTAAATTCATTGCACTTGGTATAAATCTTAAGTACCACATTAAGTGTTAACAGGCTACGTCGAGCACAAATACGTCCCGTATCACTTTGATGTTTCATGTCATAAAACTGGTAAAGTATGAGTGATCAACCCTTATTTTATTCATCTGATCACAAGTGGTTATGTGGACTGAAATTGAAATGTCTAATTAGATTAAAATTCCATCCATTTGAGGTAATATTTAAATGTGTTTTGACCCAGGCCTGGCCTCATTTCTGTGTTCCTTCTCCTGCCGCCAATCCACAACAGCGGCTTTGAACTTTAGACCTTGTTTTCTAGGCAGAGGATGAAAACGAACAGGCCGTCAGGGCTGTTGGCAGCCCGACAAGGAGACGGAGAGGAGGAGGAGGAGGAGGGAGGAGCGAGAGGAAGAGAGGGAGAGACAGAGGGTAGCTTGTAAAGAAAGGAATGAAGTAATGAAAAAAAAAAAATCAGGCGGGAACGGAGTAATGAAAGGAGAAAGTGAAAGAGGCAGACAGGAGCAAAGATGGAAAGGAGAGAAGGGGGAAAAACACCATGAATGAACACGGGAAGAAAGATTTAAGTGGATAAAACACTAGAGATGATTCAAAGTGAGTCTTTCAAGCAAAAGTTTGTCAAGTGTGTATGAAAGTCTGGACGTTTACAACCGTTTCTTTGTGATGGATGTACAAAAGCCCTGGGATGTCATGTGACCCCCCCACCCACCCACCCCTCCATGCTGATACTGACAGTTACTATCAATTAGAGTTGCAGCTATCAATTACTTTTGTAACTAATTAATTAATTGATTATTTTCTTTGATTCAAATAAACCATTTCAAGAAATGGTAACAAGTGGTGCCAGGCACAACAAACCCCACCCCTCGCACATATTTCACCCATTTTAAATAAATTTGAAGATTTTAAAAATTCATTAAAAATTTGAACTTTGACCTACTGTTCCCAAAATGTAATGAGATCCATTCTGGGTCACTGGCAATCTATAAAGTCAATTTGGTATGAATTCAACTAATAGTTTTGCTGCTAAAGACGTGAAATTTCGCCCATTTTAAGTAAATGGGGTTAGGGTTAGAGACAACAACCCCAAAACATATAAAAGTAAAAGGATATATAAGAAATACCTAGTAGAAATATCAACAACAGCAATTTAAAAGTATAGATATAAACAACAACAAACCAGTCAAATGACATCTACAAACATTAAGTGCACTGCAGTCTACAACACATTTGGATCCAACTTAACAACTTCAGATAGAGCTAACACACAACTTTGTGGTGATTCTGGCATCATGTGCATCACAATAAGCATCTGTATAAAATATTACAGTGGATTTGTCAGAGTTTGTACTTATTGTGTTATTTATGTGTGTATGTATTCAGTCAGTCTGTAGCTTAAACACTTCATCGTAATTAGGAGAACAGAGGAAACTCCCTGTGGGAGACATACTGTAACTGTCAGCGCGTTGTGATTCCAACAGTGGAAATCAATACACCCTTGTTTTTGCTGAATTAGAATACGTAAATAGGACATCAGCTGATTGACTGGAGAGCCTGCCATGCACAGTGCAGATATGCTGTGTATGATGCAAGGCAGGAATCCAAAGCAAAGCTGTGACAAATTACTGGTGGTTTGAACATAACTACATCTGTAGCAAAATTTATTTGTGACTTCAACTATTAAATTTGACAGATATGAAATTTGACTATGATTGGTCAAACAACTGACACAGGGGGGAAAAAGAACCTGCTCCAGACTAATAAAATAAATAAAGGGTTGGTGATTGACCATCACAACACTGGATGAAAAATACACTGTCAAAAGACCTTGTCTTGAAATGATCATGTAACAGACGTTATAAGCAGCACTGATGCAGGGTTCAGTAATAATGTTTTTTCCATTTTGTTTCAGAGAAACTGAGACAGAAGGATCTTTTTACTTAGCCATATATAAATAGCTTCATTTATTGGTGGTTATACAAAACAAAACGAACTCGAGTCAATTGTCTGCAACCCTGCTCACTCAGATACTTCTGTTATCAACTTAAGAAAAAAATGAGTTAAAAAACATGTTTGGTCCTTTTTTTTTTTACCATTTATCCAACCAGACAGATTTACAAGTCTAAAATGGCATATTACATGTCCTGTGCAAAAAGTATGATTAGCAGTTTCTCTTATTGTTATTTGTTTTTAAGGTATTCATTTGGCTCCACAGGTCAACCACATCAATTTGATCAGTATTTCTAAGGCTTCATATGATACAGCACCTGGACAATTAAATTAACTATGAATTAACTGAGATCTGATGATAAAAGTGCTGCAGTTTGTTAAAGCAGTTGGTTATATTGATGTGTCCACCATTCATGAGCTCACCTTTGGAAACCTGCAATTTGACAGTTAAACTGTGACTTAATCCCATAAAGACCCAAACATCCACCTCTGACCTAAAAGGTTTAACACCTGTTGATCCACTAATCCTATCAATATGAATAAATAACTGGAGTAAAATGCAGTTTGTCACCTTTTCATGATCATCCGATATGACCCATTTGGACGTTCAGGGGCTCCCTAGTGAACATGGAAACACTGTCATCTTCTACAACATGGATTCACCAGTAAAACCCACGAAGTTTGATTAGTGACAGTGGTTAAACACTTGTTTTCATGTTCAGTTAGTATATTTTGTTGAAAAAGTAATTTTTTCCAATTTTTTTCTGATTTTATCTAATAACCTTTGAATTTACTCTGAGCCTGTACTAACATCTACATGATCAGTAAATGAAATATAGGAAAATACCTGATTTTCACTAAAAAATGCAAAATGCACAGGATAATATTGTAATAAATGGTGATAAATCACTTGGGAAAGACAAAAACATGATTTGGGAGTTGTGACAAAAATAGTTGTAGAGTTGTGGACAGTTGTCCCTGTCTAGAGCAGGGCTTCACACCGACCAACCAGGCTCACAGCGACATTCTAATTCCTTATTTGTCAAACATTTTAATGTCTTACTGTAAAGTGATATCTACATGCCTCACAGTGTGGGATTTCAGTGAGTGTCTGAGCTAAAGACGAGCCTGTGTGTTAGTATAGTGATGAGTATGTAGTGATGTTCTGCTTGTGAACTTATAGTAGTGTGAAAAAAGATGCAAGTTACTTCATTATTCCAACTGAGAGCAGGTCACTGCTGGCCACAGTATATTCTGGTTATCGTCAGACTATGGTAGGTCAACTTAAGACTGCACCAGGCTACATTTTGCAATCATGCTGATGGAGGTAAACATGTAAAAATTATTTGTGAAAACTTGGACAGCCTCTAATACAGCTGGGCGTCCTGCCCAAGTAAAGTCTCTGTGTAGGAACCACTGAGTTGGCTTTCAGTCACTTTTATCATCAGTGTTTGTAAATCCATATTTAACTCATGTGGGATCATATTTTAGACATTTACATTGAGAAATGTGAAAAACGATGGCAATAGATACTCTATTAGTGCAAATGTAATACTCTATCAGTGAACTATCAGTGTAAGAATTTCCAATATTAAATAACTGTGCAATCAAACTTATAATGTATGCATTATCAAGTTTTACTTTAATTACCCTCTATTCCTTCAGATAGGTGGACCAAGTACTAGGGATGCCCTGATAGGATCTGAAGATCAGTATCAGCTGCTGATCTGCCATTTTTTTAGAAGCTCAGATTGGATTTATGGCACTTTCACACAGCATACCCGAGTCTATACCGTACTTAGATATGTTCACACCTTTCCCACAGATGTTGTGTTCACAAGTACGCACTGCGGCCCATGCCCAAGTATGAGTGGATGTTCTTCACTTTGCCTGTTTGAGGCGAAGTGAAGAAGAGCGACCTTTCTTGTCCCTGATATATCACCAAGTGGTTTGGTCGATAAGGCGAGCCCGTGCCGCGCAGATCCAAGGCTTCTTCAGGAGAGAACCAGAGTGCCGTCCATGGTCTTGTGGTGATTAATTTACTTCCATTGTCGGAGTGGTGATCTGGTCACTTCCGGTCTCCCATGGCAATGTACTGTACTGGAGTATGGGCAGTCCATACCCAGGACTACCTTCTCAACTGGCATCGGGTACGGTACTCGAGCACGGAACATTTGCATTCACATGGATAAAAGTAAGCAGACTTTGGGGTCCAGCATACTTGGATACAGACTCGAGTATGCTGTGTGAAAATGCCCTTAGTCACGCGATTGGGCCAGTCCGGGCTTGGTTCTGGGGGGGGTGGGGTGGGGAGGTGTTAACAAACGTCCTACCCCTTCTAATTAAAGTTTCCGAAGGTAGGGAAAAGGAAAATGAGTTGCACAACAGCGAGAAGCTTACAGGAATTAGTAAAGTGTCTATAGTAAAGCATCTATAAGATTCACTTTCACTTTAAGGTCCGGTAGTGATGCGCGAGTCGAGTTTTTTTCAACCCGCGGGGCTTTTGTGGAATTATTTGACCCAACCCAACCCAACCTGCCCCGCAAATAAACTGACATTCTTTTGACCCCCCAGCCCAATTGTGATCTCAAGTAAAATAATAACCTATAAATAATGACTCCAAATCTAAAGCAAAATTTCACTGTAAAAAGCTGGTATCGGATCAGTATCGGCAAAACTAAAAAAAAAAGGGATTGGAAGCAAAAAAATCCAGATTGGGACATCACTACTGAGTACCACAAATAATATAAATTACAAGCCATTACTCAAACCAGATCTGTGGTAACATAAACTGGGATCTGAGGAAAGGTGGAGACGCACCATAGATGAGAAAACATATCAGACTGGTATTATCTATGATAAATCCGGAACATTTTCTCAGTCTTAACCCTCAAAGGCCCAAACAGCCACTTACAACCAAAATCATCTACTGATCTTTAATAACTTCTGAACCACTAAGCCTACCAATACATTAAAACATTACAGGTAAAATATAGTTCGTCATGGATTTCATGGTCATCAGATATGACCCACTTGGACAGTCAGAGACACCGTAGTGAACGTGGAAACACTGTCATCTTCTACAACATTGATTCACCAGTAGAACCCATGATCAAAGACAGTGGATGACTAGTTTTTTCACATTCAGTTACTGGACGGACAGACAGACATTTACCCCAAACTGGGAAATTACAGCATTAAAAAAAAAGTCCCTTTTCTTACATTTCTAAACTGAAATATTTTACTACATTATTATTAATTCTCGTTTGAATCCCTTTGAGTTTCCAAACCCCCGTTTCTTGGACTGACATAACAGAAGAAGAAGCTCTCTGAGAAGAGGCAGAAAATGGCGTGAATTGTTTGTGCCAGGGTCAAAACCAAAATCTCACCACAATTTAAGGATGAAGACTGAACGACACTAAAAATACAGGATGGAAACCTTTGATCTGGGTCTGAAGCAGCCAGGGAAAGCATTATGCAATATGGGCGACAGTTAGGGATGGGCCGTAATTACAGTTATCATGAAATACATTTTTGTTTTGTCTTTGGTTTATATTCTCAGCTAAAAACCTTATAAAAACCATATTAGTCTATGTCAATGTGCTGTTGATTGACTTTGTCAAATTTTGACAACAGTAAATGACTTTAAAAATACAACTAAACCCTCACTTATGATGTTTTTCACCTTGTTGAATTGAACTCAGATTGCGCCCATTTTCTCATAAAGGCTTTCACATCAAACAAAGAGTACAAGTGTGTTTGTGTCCTTGTACGTCTCGTTTCAGCCTTAAAGGTCGTTTTTATGTTGCTTTATTTTCTTGTGTCCCTTATGCCCTTTGTAAATAATTTATAACCTTAAGTAACCATCATCTGGTTACTTCAACTCAGACTCAGGACCAACAAAGAAAAATCAGCTTCTAAACCTGAAAGAAATAATCATTAAAGGCTTAAATTCTCCATCTTTTTATTTTAATGTGCCACAACAGGGTAAATGTTTTTTCTGCCGTCTATTGTCTCCATTTTTATTTAATCTGCTTTTGGTTTTCGTTAAATCTGTCTGTCTCTCCAAATTATATGATGATTGTTTTCCTAATAGGCTGTACTAAATTCATGTGTTGGCATATCTTGCCGTGAGTCATGCGTTACTCATGAGGAACGGCTTTATTACTCATTTATTTAAAACAAAACATCTGTATAATTTCACTCCTGGGATAAAAACACTATTTAAAAAGAGATATACATTATTAAAAACATTAAAACCATGGTTTTAGAAACACTCAAAACTTTGCTGAAATTCCTTTAAAGATATTTTCAATTAAGAAAATTTCAACAATATGGCGTTAGTCGTATCTCTTATTTTAAAAAAAATTTCAATCAAAACGTTTTTAGATTAACAGAAATTTTCAAGAAATAAATACAGTTGCATCAGTTCATGTAAAATTCTTGACCAATATTAATATTTTTAAATGACATGTTGGCTACCTACTGATGCCAATATCAGTGTTTCTGTCTGGTTCTTTTCTTTCTGGTATTTTTGTTTGTTTGTTTTCTCCTCAACAAGATCTTCATTATAGATATAAAAATACTTATTTCCCTCATCACATTGCCTTTGAATAAACAGATTTTTAACATAAAAATGAATGAAAAAAAACATTAATATAACTCCACAGATGAATATCTGCCACTGCTGAAAATACATCTTATATGTTAATGCCAGTACTGATATCAGCAAATATTGGCCAAAACATTGGTGCATCCCTAGAAATAAATGAACAAAACAGCTTCCAGAGGCTTAAGTAAATAAAGTTAGTTACTATTTGACAACTTAAATTTGTCCTGAAATATGAATTACAATATAATAACACTTTAGCTGATGATAAATGGCCATACACATAATTTCCATCAAGTGTTCAATTGTATTTTTCTGATCATTTTATGTCACTAGTATAGTATAATCCTAAAAATAATGTATTTATGCTCATACCACATACTTAATGAAGAAGAAAAGTCCTTTGTTGGTACCAGCCACTGGAATATAAACTAAAACTGGACTTCTCCTGTTTGATTTTGGTCAGACTGGGCATAAACAACTAGTAAAATATACAGGGAAATGACTCAAGTACTGAAAGAAGTGAATTGCTTTGAGACAACGTCATTACAAAAACGTCAGTCGAACCTCAAACTGTGGAAAATAATCTGGAAATAGTGATGAAAAATGACATTTTGGTTTATTTTTAGTTTCATCCAGCTGCTTCTTATACAGCTCAATGGGAATGATGTGATTCCGTGGGTGCATGCGGATTGGTCGGTTTCTGTTCTGAATTTTTAAGGAAAGAAAACAACTACATTGCAACAGCATTTAATAATTCAATAATAACATTTAATAACAAGATAGCATTAATTATTGAGTCATGATACACTCAATGACATAGTCATATGCAGCGCAGAATGACTCTGAACATCTCTGCCAATGCATTTGGGGCAGTTTGTCCAAGTAGAGTTACCGTCACACATGCGCAAATGGGCAGTTGATCCGTAAGTGACAGGCAGCTGAACTAACCCATAAAAGTGGAAGACACAACCACTGAAACCAATGTTCCATGTTGTAAAACCTTTAACATTTTAAATTCAAGACTTTAATATGCATAACTGAATGTGTAGGGCCTGTTATTGATTTTTTTTGTGTCAAATGCATGGGGATAGCAGCAAGGACTAATCTTACCAGCAGAAACACTGTATCAGATACTGTGTTAAAAACAGTGATAATAATAAATATAAAAAAAATAAATAAAAGCTGAGCACCAGTTGATCCCTTGTACATATAAGAATTAGCTTTTCAGTGCTGGCAGAACTGCACTAACTAAAATGCCATAACATCTGATGTAAAGGAAACACAAAGCAGCACGAGAAGCCACTACTGACCTTTAACTACTGCAAAAGATCTTCCTCCATTTCCCTCCTGAGAGCCAAATACTCTAAAGCCGACACTCCTCCAGACAAAACACCCCTGAGTCCAGAGGATATAAATCCCACTTCATGCTCTTCCTCCGTCTTCCTTCCTCTGTATTAACTCTGAAGCTCCGTCGATATTCTTTGATGCTTTCTCGAAGCTCCCCCACAATGCATTCACACCTTTCCTCTTACGCCGATAACTTCCCGTGTTTCTCTTCCCCTAAGCTTCTACTTCTCTTGTGCCTTTGCTTATCAACTGCAGCAGAGCAAGAGAGAACAAGTAATATGGGCACCGTGTGAAAAAGTTGGGGCAAAGAGCCAACACGGTGAGATGTGAAGGTTAATGGTTAACCTGATAATTGGGGTCAACAGTGCATGGGTAAACTCCACAAATATAGCCCAGGAAGGTAGTGACATGGGAAAGAGAGTGAGGGGAAGGGGTGGAATCAAAAATGTAAATGGTTGTGAAAAATCAGGATCTAGAGGTAAGGAGAAAACAAAGAGAGTAAGCTTATATGGAAGAGAGGGGAAAGACAGGTTCAAACCTTTGGGTAAACAAATGCTCATTTGGGAGCATTTTACAGCCCAAAATTAGAAAATGATTATATCTGATGCTGATGGATGATATTGAAGAGGCATCCACTGTGGTCATTTTTTTACATTTCTGGAATAAACAAGCTAACAGCTGCTGTCTGTTGGCAACACCACATCCCTTTTACTGAAAGACGGTTTATAGTGAGAGAGGTCATAAAATGTTTCACTCCTCTTTTGTTTTGATCAATTCTGGAGATGAAAAAGGAAAAAAAAAGTCCAACTGACACAAAAACAATACAACAACCTGGACAAAGCAAAGAGTAAACATTATTTAATACTATATAAAAGCAGCCTTTCTCAGTTTTAACACAGTTTTTCATAGATCGCTTGAATAGAAATTAAAAAAATGTAAACAGAAAACCACAATGACCCTTATAAAGGCAACAAAGCATAGTTTGGGCGCATTTAAAAGGATGAGTCTGATATTCTAAGATTTTATGTTACATTCAAAGAATCCTGCGGAAAAAACAAAAACTAACAAAAACTGTTTAAGACTGTCACCAAATGTGTAGAAAATAGTCCTTGAAGTAGATTAAACTTAGGCTAATACTACAAAGCCAATGTAAGTGTACCATCTCAACAACAATTAAGACAAAGAGGCACAAGCAAATATACTAGTGTAGTACAGTTTCAGTTCAGTTAAATTAGTTTAATAGAAATACTGCAGATACATTGCCAAAACACCCTGAGCTGACACTATGTGTGTGTTTGGAGGTTTGTAGTAAAGTCTGTGAGAGAAGGTTAGAAAACCAATAGACTGAATAATACAAATAACAATAGATGTGGTTGCTACAGGGCAAAGGATTGATTGCGCTGCACTGGGAAAAAAAGAAACAATGGATGAGGCAAATGCTAATGACTTCTAGAAAAGCAACACACAGTACAGTACAAAAACAAAATACAATGTGTCTGGAAAGGACAGGGAACATTTACTGCCTTTGTGATTACCAGATTATTATTTGATATGGACCAGGATGATATGGCAGTAATTATCAATTTTTTTTTTTAATATACTAATCATTACAGTAGCCTTTTCCTTATCATTTAGGATTATTTTGTATTGTGGCACATACAAAATGATATTTTACTGGCATTTTATCCTTATACTTGAGTATAATATGATGAATGATAATCAAATTCAGACTGCTGTCCATAGTAAAAAAAAAAAAAAAAAAAAAAACTTAAAACACAAATAATCAATTGCTTTCTTCAACTTCCACTTTGGGGGAAAATACAAAACAAAAAACACTGAAATAGTAATTTCATGTTTGGCAATAATTAACCATATTTTAAACTCCATTATGCTATCACGCTCCATCATGATAGCATTGGCTTGAGAGTCTGGTTTCGACCAGCTCTACATGTAAAGTGTCATGAGATAACTTTTTGTAATGATTTGGTGCTATATAAATAAATATGATTGACTGAGCATTATAGGTCATATTGTTCAGCCCTAATAAAATATTATACTTTCCATAACAGAAATGGTAGTTTGTCTGAGAAGCTGTTATTTGTCTTTACATGTATTGAGAAAACAAACATCTCATCATAAAAAAGTATAAAACAAAAAAAGTCAATGAATCATATGTCCACAAAAAAAGATGACCATCTCTAAGAGTCGCTCTGAAGCCACTGAAGTTAAATAAGAGTGTATAAGTAAAAAAAAATAAGGTAGATCTGATGACTGACATTTCAGTCCAATCGGCCTGATAAGACTCTAACCTCATAAATGTGTGGGTTACATGACATCAGAACGCTGACGGCCAATGAACTTTGAGCTCTGAGTATTACCTAAGCCTCAATCAGCATCAGAAATTCAGTGACATTGCATGCTATTTTCATAGCATGTTTAATACGTAAAAAGCGCAGCCTACCTATACACATGACTCTCATCGTTTCATTTCATCAGAATGCTCCAGTGAACGAAATATGAGCAGAATAACTAAACCTTGAGTTTACTCCAGTTAAACAGCTTAATACATCACTAATGTTTGTACATTTAAGTTCAAACATCCTGTTGGACAAGCTCCTTAATCGTATATTAGTGTTTCATATAGAACGCTAATATTTGGACAGCTCATCATAGAGCTGCCAGACTGGATTATCCTATATATGCCGAGTGCGAAAGTGCAGTCTGACATTTCTCTTGAGTCATGATTCTGGAGGTCATGGTTTAGGCCTAGTATGTGTATTTTAATAAATGTGCAACACAACTTATTTTGTATTTAGAAATTTAATGGCTGGAAAACAGGAAATGTCTGGAAATTGTTGACCAAGTGTTGAGAAAAGTCAAGAAACTGAAACGCATTTTAGACTACAGTGAAAACTAAAATAAAAGTAAAACATTCTTTGATTTAGAGAAGCGTTTCTGTCAAGATACTTGTGTTTTAAGGGATGACATCAAGTACTGAGTGAGGAGCTTTTTAAGGAGCTACTTATTTTCCCTAGTGGGATATACACCATTATGCTTTTGTGAAAGGAAATCTTATTCTCTGAATTAACTTGTGACAGAGTCCAAAAAGCACAGTTCTTATGATTTCAACACTCAACACTCTGCTACACTGCCGGCAAAAAAAAGATGCTAAAATTGCCAAAATGTCAATGTTTGAGTAAAGACAAAATAGGAGGCCAAAACTAACAGATTAGCTCAGTGAGACGTCAGGTGATCAGCAGAACATTCTCTTGCTTTACCAGCCTTTAGCCTCCAAACAAAATAAAATCTGGAGTTAAAATTACAACTGCTTTCCTTTTACTTACATCAAATGGTTAAGAGATTACGGTTTTCAGGTTTGAGCCAGCTGAGACTGTGCTCAGATGAAAGCAGACAGCACTTAGAAAACTCAGTAAGCTTGTCTTTTGTACGTGTGTGTCTTTTAAAGTAAAGTTTCAATAGATGCAAATGTGCCCGACAATTTAATTAATTATACCACATCTTCTGACAGCAGAGATTCGACAGAGCCAGTTTCTTTAAAGAGAGCAATTGTGCGGACATTTCATGCCTACTTTCCCTTGATAGCCTCAACAATTTTACCATTAAACTCAGTAACATGAAAAACTTTAAATTCCCATTGTTAAAAAAATAACTTTGGGAAACTTTCTTTGCTTTAACTTGCATGCTAACCACACTTGGTTAAAAAAAAAAAAAAAAAAGAGCGAAAGAATTACAATGTTGGTGTCCAGAACCTTTGTTTGATTTCATCACAACTCATAAGGGTTCATAGTTTTTCTGTTGTTCAGCTTTAGGGGGAAATCCAACCCCGCACTCTCTTAAGTTTATCGGCCTGTTCTTTGTGTGTGTGTGTGTGTGTGTGCGTGTGCGTGTGCGTGTGCGTGTGCGTGTGCGTGTGCGTGTGCGTGTGTGTGTGTGTGTGTGTGTGTGTGTGTGCGTGTGCGTGTGCGTGTGTGTGTGTGTGGGGAAGTAAAATGGTCATTGTAGGAGCCAGTAACAGCCAAAAGGTACAGGATAAGTCCTCCCGGTATGCAACTGTAGTCCGAAGCCGACTTCGCCCTCTCTAGAGGGAGAGAGGTGAATTCCTTTGTGTATTATTTCCACGTGTTAAGGGGAGCCGGCCATGGAGTGAGGAGACTGTCATACACAGTGACACAAAGCCAAGTCCTATGTCTCTTTGGCTTATGTCACGCATTAACATTAACCTGCAACCATTTTAGAGGTAGGGGATTAAAACAAATTTGAAAGAAATACTTTGTAGGAGCACTTCTTGGACTCATAAGTTTATACGAGGTGCTCACATAGGCTATATCATGGAAATCAAAATATTCTCTTTTTAGACTATTAAAATATCATTATTACTATTGCAAGGTCATATTTAACCCAACGGAAAATCTCCAATGTGCTTCAGAATATAGCATGAAAGTGTGTTTATCATTTGGCTCAATAGCTGTACAATATCTTCCAGTATCATCATCACACTGTGTGCAAAAGTCACTGTGCAGATATGCAATGTTACCTAAAGTAAATTCACTCCAACATTTCTTGCTGCTTGGTTAAAAAAAAATCCATAATTACATTGGTAAACAATTCAACAAATGTTTGGAGAATAGGATTATGTTTACAGTGAAGCCATTTTCTACTGATCTTAAACAAGCTCTACAATTATTCTGAGAAGATAATTAAACTAAGATCAAACTAAGATCAGAGCAAAATCTGAACATCAAAACAAATATTTGAACAGTCAATCATTTGGGTCCACCACCAAACAATAATCCAAAATTATAGTTCAGGTACTATATATTATATATAAATAGTTAAGTCTTCTGAAAACCTCAGAGAACCCTGTTAGACCAGGGCATCCATGTCCTGATTTCAAGTAGTGAAATTTCCATCCCTGCATACACCCCAAACAACCTTGTTTTCTTCTTCAAGTCTTTCTGGACGCCTGATGATGACGACCTGCTGTGTACAGCTGCCAGCATCTTTGTTGATCTGGTAATAATAGTTATAATGGCAGCATTAAGCCAAATATCGGTTTAGCTTCCACTGGCAGTATTATGAAGGGAGAGCGGAGGGAGGGGGGAGTACTCCCAATTTGTCTAGACTGCCAAGTATGCAGTGTAAATCAATATACTCCCCCAATACACACACGTACTGAAAGTTCCCATTTAAACTTCATTGGAATTTAGAGAATATTTACTAGTGTGCTCTCAGCAAGCTTTACAACCGATGGTTAAACATTCAGTTCAACAAGAAAATACATCAACAAGTTAACACACACTGAAGATAAAACTTAATTGTGAATGCGGTGCATCGAAGGCCAGGTGATGGAGACAGTGGACATGGTTCAGGGTCAGGGCAGAGGTGAGGATATATGAAACTGAAGTGATGGATCCTTAAAAAAGGCTCTTTCACATTCCCTAATGTGGCTTGGCAAGCTGTTAAAAGAAGAGGATGTGTGAAAGAGAAGGGCCTGCACTCAGCAAAGCAAAAGGGTCTTTTACTGAAGGAGAAGAGCCTGACTTTGTCAATATGATGAGTCTGAAATCCAGCTGCTCTTCCCTGGAATTTCAGATTTGAGTGGTGAAACTAGGCAGCAGCAGATCAGATATTTATACAGAGTAGAGCCTGAACGATATGGGATTTTTGGGGCCGATGCCGATACCAATATTGGGGGCTAAAAAAAGCCAATATCCAATATATCAGCCGATATCCGATATTGGCCGATAACCGATATATTGGCTGATATATGAAATAAGAACATTCTTCTACACAGGACAAAATAATCTTATAATAAGTAATTGTGGACATGTGGATATACAGTCGTATAAATGTTTATCTCACAAAGATAATTAACACACCTTTCAAACACTGTATAACATTCTTATATCAGACTAGTATGTGACCCCTGGGGTTGTAGATGTGGTAGTTTTTATGCTGGGGAGAGCAGACTTATGAAAAAAATGTGAGTCTATATTCTAGAAGTAGTGACATAAAAATCCATCCATCCATCCATTTTCTGAACCCGCTGTATCCTCACTAGGGTCACGGGGGTCGCTGGAGCCTATCCCAGCC